>PITA01007894.1:0-88308 GCA_004023965.1 Spilogale gracilis
AAAAACAAAACAAAAAATCCCTGAAGCCTATCTAACTTATCAAGTTATCACACAGCTAAAACCTGAGATACAAAGCCCACCTAAGAAAAGTCACAGTACATTATTTCAGAAACTGGGATGCACATTTTTAAGTTAAAGGACAATTAACTAAGTCATAGGTTGGCAAACATTTTCTGTAGAGTCAGACAGTAAGTATTAGGCTTTGCAGGCCACACACTGTCTCAGTAACTTAGTATTATAAAAAAAACACTCGGGCACCTGGGTGGCTCAGTGGGTTAAAGCCTCTGCCTACAGCTCAGGTCATGATCTCAGGGTCCTAGGATTGAGGCCCGTGTCGGGCTCTCTGCTCAGCAGGGAGCCTGCTTCCTTCTCTCTCTGTCTGCCTCTCTGCCTACTTGTGATCTCTCTCTCTCTGTCTGTCAAATAAATAAGTAATCTTTAAAAAACAAAACAAAACAAACCACTCTTAGCTCATGGGCTGTATAAAAACAGGCTGCAGACTAGATCTGGCCTATGCTATAGTTTCAGAATCTTTGTATTACATCATACACCAAAAGTAGAACCCTTTTTTTTATCCACAGATCACCTACTTGCACATAATCAATTCCAGGACCCTCACTTGTAGCTGGTCCAACAGCCCCTTCAGCACATAATCTTTCACCCAGACAAAATTTTTTCCAGCCTTCTTCATCTTCAGATTTTGGCTAAAAGAAAAAAAAAATTTTTTTCATTTATTTCTATGTTTTCTTGTTTCTATTTTAACTGAATAGTAAAAAAGAACAGAATCCTCTATATTCTATCACTTCAACAGAAAGATATGGTGCCTTTTATAGGCTGAATTTGTTCCCCCAAAATTTTTATGTTGAAGCCATACTATTCCAGTATCTTAGAATGTGACTGTATTTGGACAAGACCCTTATAATGGATTATGTTAAAATCAGGCTTTTAGGGTGGGCTTTCACCATCTGACCAATGTCCTTATAAGAAGAGGAAATTTAGGGGCACCTGGGTGGCTCAGTTGGTTAAGCGACTGCCTTCGGCTCAGGTCATGATCCCGGAGACCCGGGATCGAGTCCCACATCGGGCTCCCTGCTTGGCAGGAAGCCTGCTTCTCCCTCTCTCACTCCCCCTGCTTGTGTTCCCTCTCTGGCTGTGTTTCTCTCTGTCAAATAAATAAAACAAAATCTTTAAAAAAACAAAACAATCTGCATTACTGATTCTAATCAGTAATACTTTTAAGGCTACTAATACAACAGAATTGTTTGTATTAATGGTCAATGAAAAAGAACAAAAATAATATAAAGTAAGTTAGTGAATCTTTAAAGAATGGCAATAAATATGGTCTATTTCAAATACGTACACACCATACAACTTAAACAAAGAAACTTACGTACCATGGTCACGTTACTGTCTAACTGTTGTGACTTCCAGTGACTTCGATGTCTGATCACACTCTAAAAAAGAAAAGTTAAGCAAGTGATCTTCAGAGAATGGATACCTGAAAAGAAATCAATTGTGCAACATCCGAACAATCCTGAAACTTGGAAGACATGTTTCAAATTGTATTTTGTCTAATGATTATAATCTGCTAATTGATTCATAAATATTTTAACTTTATCCCTCAGAATAATGAATCTTGGGGTGCCTGGGTGGCTTGGTTGGTTAAGCGACTAACTCTTGGTTTTAGCTCAGATCATCATCTCCTGGGTCATGGAACTGAGCCCCTCCTCAGGCTCCACACTCACTGCTCATCGGGGAGTCTGCCTGAAGATTCTCTCTCCCTGCTCCCCCCCAACACTCACATGCCTACTGCATGCGTGTGTGCTCTCTCTCAAAAAAAAAAAAAAAAAAAAGAATAAATCTTATTTTTCCAACTACAGTATAAGAACAGAAATAAATCTTGAGTGGAGGAAAGTAGGAAGGGGTCTAATTTTTTTAATTTAAAATTCAATTAGCCAACATATATTACATCATTAGTTTCTGATGTACAGTTCAATAATTCATCAGATGCATATAACACCCAATGCTCATCATATCATGTGCCCTCCTTAAAGCACATCACCCAGTTATCCCATCCCCCACCCAGCTCTCTCCCAGCAACCCTCAGTTTGTTTCCTATAGTTAAGAGTCTCTCATGGTTTGTCTCCTTCTCTGATGACTGCCCATGCAGTTTTCCCTCCCTTCCCCTATGATCCTCTGCACTATTTATTATATTGCACATATGAGTGAAGCCATATAACTTGTCTTTCTCTGGTGGAAGGGGTTTAATTTGATTAAATAATTAAAGTACACTTACCTGTCGAACAGATGAAAACTGTGCCACTTGTTGTTGTTGCCACTGAAGTGTGGGAGAATATCCTTCTGGAGCAGGTTGGCATCCTGAAAGCTGGAGATCAGTTCATAAATATTAGAATCAATTTTAGTGTTACAACTACAATCTCATGCCTCTGCAAAGTAAAAGCAGAATCAATATGAAGTGTGTGCAATAAGTGATTAAGGTTATATAAGAAATACACTATACTTCTTGCAGATGCAAAAAAAAGTAGGACTTTCACTTTATTATGTCCAAGTTTAAACATTAGGAAAAGATTCCTGTACAGTCATTTCAGTAAGAGCAATCTGGAATGGTTTATAGTTGGTTTCTAAACTAAGAAATCTAAATTATGTGAGCCCTGAAGATATAATTTAGTCCTACCTTTCTATAATAAAAACAAACTGTTTGAAACAAAAGAGATATATCCCAAATAAAGAATTTTGGTATGGGAAGAATGTACTCAAATAATCGAAGACACTTGACTTTATGAAGGCTATTTTAGCTTCCTAACACAGCACAACAATTCAAAAGTGATGATAGACTGCCTTCAAATAAAAGTGTACATTTCAAAAGCTAGACATGTAAGACATTCTCGTCCATCCAACTAAAAAGTTCTTCAAAGAAATTATATAAAACATTATAGTATCTTAATTAAAATATCCTGATAATAAACACAGATAAAGAAATTACTTGGAACATAAAAGGAAAAGGACCTATCAAAATTCAAAACATTATACATGCTAATTTTCTTCATATCAATAGTCGCAATATATAATTACTTAGTTTGTTTGCTTTTTTTTTTTTTTTAAAGATTTTTATTTATTTGACAGAGAGAAACACAGCCAGAGAGGGAACACAAACAGTGGGAGTGAGAAAGGGAGAAGCAGGCTTCCCACAGCGCAGGGAGCCCGATGTGGGACTCCATCCAGGACTCCCGGATCATCACCTGAGCCGAAGGCAGTAGCTTAACCAACTGAACCACCCAGGTGCCCTGTTTGCTTGTTTACTCTCTGTTTTCCTCAGAAGAATGTAAACTCTTCTAAGGTGGGGATTTTTGTGTCTCATTCTCTGTTGTATTCCCAGTGCTTGTCACAACCCAGTCACTTAATAAAAAATGTGCTGGATAAATAAATGAACAAAAATGTTCAAGGCGTGCAAGTAGCTGGAAAAATGTAAGATACTTGAATTTCTCTTCTTAAAAAACAAAACCCATTCAAATTCAGAACATGCAAAATATACTAAATAACATTAAACACCAGTCCAAGAATAATTATGAAGACAAGTGGAATAAATGATAAATGATTAGGTAAGTAACCTATTTAAAGAGTCCTTTAGAACTGCCCTAAAGTATGCTGAGTTTCCACGAATGCCAGGGTTTCTGAAAACTTCTCTGGAGGCAGTAAATGCCAACTGTCCTTTTGGGGAAAATGCACGAGCTAATGTCTAATGCTACAGGGAGTAGCCAAATCTTACATATATTATAGATACTGTGAGATACCATAGGAAAATCACTGATCTTTCAATATGGGGGAGCGGGGAGGCGGAGAGAATCCCCTGCTGGGTAATAAAACTCACAGAAACATTCACACTTTGCTTTCTTTTCAACTTCTTTGGGTCAATTTGAGCTACCACAACATCTGGACACTGAGCTGCTTCGATCCTGCAAATAAGTAATAAAAGCAAAAAATGTGATTACGGCTGTGCTTTGTTCATGTGTAGAAAAACGAGCGATCCATTTCTACGATTCTTTACGAAATCAGAAATAAAGTTCGGAACTGCAATTGACGTACTAAACAGTGTATTTCCGCTGGACTGAAAGCAAGGAAATCTAAAAGTACACACCTTGACACAGGTAAATAGAATTACGTCCACACAAATTCGCCCAGGTAAAGATATAATCAAATGATCTTGATTCGACCCTACCTCCCGTTAGATTGGGAAGACACAAAAGACACTTAGGGGTCTAGCTGTGCTCAGGGGCAGAGCAGACAACCAGCCCACCCTCACAGGGCAAATCACTTACTGGACCCGCCTTAGGTATTCCTGAGGTGTTCTCGGGGGTACCGAGGGATCAAAACTTTCTGTCAAGTCGCAGGGCTCCACTGGCAACAGCCTGGGCATCAGCTCCTCTACTGCAGACTCAGCCGGTATCCACGCCATGGTTTTTAATCCAGCCAGTCCCACTCAGCGCATGCGCCAAAATCTAGGTCACGGCGCAGCCGCAGAGGTAAGGCACTTCGGCGCAGAGTCAAAGGAGGCAGGGTTTAGGGGGCGTGATTGCACTTGAGGAAGCCTGCTGATTGTCCCAAGGTTAAGGGTCCGGTGGTGTAAGAAGACAATGAATTTAGTTCCTTGCGGAAGTGGTTCTGAAGTGTTTGTGCGTGTTTCCCCTCTGTTCTCTCTTAACAAGATGAGGGTAAAGACTGAGGATTATTAACCTTTATGCATCTGCAGTAGTGAGGGATTATTGAATATTTTTTGAATTAACGAGCATTGTTATTATAATTACCATCATTGAGCTCTAGATTCTTTTTTTTAAATTGTCTACGAGAAATTTTCTAAGCTCTGGATTCTTAAACCCCTGTAGACACATAACATATATGTCCTTATTTAATTTTTAAACCAACTTTTTGAAGTAAGTGGTATTGTGTTATTATCCCGGTTTTGTAGAGGAAGAAATCAATGGAAAAAGGATTTAAGTACTATAACTGACTTTCTCCCAAATGGGAAGAGCCATTTCAACCCAGGTTTACCTGATGAATGAAAAATTAATTTTCCAGAAAAATTTCATGTGCTTGGCTACTTGAAAGATCTCTTGATTCTTCATTCAGGGAATGACTATTAGTCCTTGAGTAGTCATTACTTTCATCTGTTTCTTTGGAGAGACAGCTTTGTTTAAATATGAGTAGTGAAAGGATAAACTTTGGTGATAGATGGTAACTATACTTATAGAGGTGAGCATTTAAAAATATTTTTTTTACTGATTTTGGAAGAAATATTCTTGAAGAGAAATATGAAGACTCCTGTCCCCATTTTGATAATAATCAAGAAAAACTTAGAAAATGTATTTGATGACTTCATTTCTGGATTTTCTTTCTTTCTTTTTTTTTTTTAAAGATTTTATTTATTTATTTGGCAGAGGGAGAGACAGCGAGAGAGGAAACACAACCAAGGGAAGCAGGAGAGGGAGAAGCAGTCTTCCTGCCATGCAGGAAGCCCCCCGACGCAGGGCTTTATTCCAGGACCCTGGAATCATGACCTGAGCCAAAGGCAGACACCTCATGACTGAGCCACCCAGGCGCCCCTTCATTTCTGGATTATTTTACAGTTGTTGGTTGGTTTTTTGTTGTTGTTGTTGTTGTTGTTGTTGTTGCTTTTGACTGAGGGGACACTAATTTGTTAGCATTTTCCACCCATTTTTTGGATAAAAGAAAAAATAACTTCCCAGGAAAGCAACGAACCACCAAAGGAACGATGCTTAGCACTGGCTTTCATGTATAAGTATGTGGCAGAACTACACACAGATGAAGGAAGAAAGGAGAAAAACAAAAACAAAGAATGGCACACAGGTTGTCCTTGGCAGTAATTATTTTCCAAAAGAAGAGGTGAGTAATAAAGTACTTAAATGATTTGAAGTGGTTCTAAAATTTTAAATATGCAGGAATGAATTCATTCAGGAAAGAGGAAAGATTAAAAATTGATAAGGGTTGCTTTCTGCTACTGCATTGGAGTAAGAAATCTTTACACTAGAAAAAAAAAAAAAAAACGGAAGGCTTCAGATACGTCCTGGTTGAAGGCTGTGACATGGGAAAGCTGTAGGTGAGCTGCTGTAGGAGAGGCAAAATATCTTCCCCACCCTCTTAGGGTCTCTGGCTGGGCCTAGTAATTAAATAGACATAAGGCTGCTTAACAAGAGAAAAGCATATGAGTTTCATTTCTTTCTTACATGTATGTGGGACCCTTTACAAGAAAAATCAAGACCCCAGTAAGGTAGGTCTGAAAGCTTATATAATAGGTTGCACAAAGAGTAGTACATTTTTTTTAAATAGTTTATTTATTTGATAGAGAGAAACACAGCGAGAGAGGGAACACAAGCAGGGGGAGTGAGAGAGGGAGAAGCAGGCTTCCTCCCGAACAGGAAGCCCGATGTGGGACTCTATCCCAGGTCTCTGGGATCATGACCTGAGCCAAAGGCAGTCGCTTAACCAACTGAGCCACCCAGGTGTCCCAAGAGTAGTAAATTTTGATAATGTAACAAGACAAAGGGATTTGGGCTGGGGCAGTTATTTGTGGGAAAGTAACTAGGAAGATAAGGGTTTAGTTTAATAAGATTTGTTTGTACACATTTATCTCAACTTCAACTTCCCATCTCTTGTAATAGGAAAATTCTGCTGGTATAGGGAAGGTACCTTTCACATGACAGTTTTATCTCCTGATTTCAGGGGGGGAAAAAGGAAGGTCAGAGGGCCCTTCTTGCACATGCTTTTTTGCCAGTGCCTTTAACTCAAAATAATAAATGCTAAGGTGGCATATTGGGGGTGGCATACTCTGACCCCCAATTCTACCTAGAAGAGGGACAGCCTGTGAAATTGGTTAGGGGTGCATATTTGACTTTCTTGGGCTGGTTGGCCCTAAATTGGAAACAGGGAAAAATACTAGGAAAGCTATCAATTGTTAATCAAGTCCTGGCTATCATGGGATAGTTATTATGAGGTTTTTGTTTGGCTTTCTGGATTGTTTCTAGAGATAGCGGTATGACTTCCTACAAATTTGACTTCTAGGCTGCTTTTCCTGGCTGGTTACTACAGATTTTACACACACACACACACACACACACACACACACACACACACACTGTGTGTGTGTCTGGCCATTGTCCATTTGTATATTCAATCTTAGCAGGTAGAGGAAAGAGTTTGTTTATGGCCTATTACTAGAAGAAATATGTCATGTTGGAAAAATTGGAAGGAGGTTAATATGGCTGATGCATAAAAAGTAGGGGGTGAATGGTGCTAGACAGGTGTTAGACAGGTGCTAGAAATGTGGCTGTATATAGTTATGTTTGCAGCACCTTCTTATTGTGTGCTGGTGCTGTCAGTGCCCTCCAACCATAGACTACCAGAACACTACTGTAGTCACCTGATTATTGAGACTAGGGTGTGTCTCAGTAAAAGGATGCTAAAACTAACATATTTATCATAGGATTTGGGCCTTGGGGATTTGGGGAGGTGATGGAGCTTTACTGTCATGAATTGGGGATAATTCTGAGTCTGATTGCTGGTTAAAAACCTATGGGTGATTTTTCATGCCTAACCATAGCAGTTAAAAAAGCTTTCCCTAGCAGGCTTCACAGAGGAAAATTTTCCTCCCCATATGATACTTAGTGCACAGCCAATGCATTGCAGTCCCTCTGCAGAAGGGAGCTGCAGTCAGAATCAGTCCCTCCTGGCTGGCAATGCTCCAAAGCATAGTTGCATTCCTACCTAGCCAGGTATCCCCATTTGGAAGTCTCCTTATCAGGAAACTGACCCACTCTCTCAATACCTAGTATTTTTCCATTCCTACCACCCTTTCCTCTCCAAGTCTCACAGGGGCCCTGGTTCTATAAATCTGCATTAAACACTTGTTAGGGACTCCCTCAATAGTGAGATGACCTCCAAGTTTACACTGATCCACCAGGCCCTCAAATAGTGGGAGAGTTGGTTCCATGGGGCAATGGAACAGACTCTTGCTTATAAAATGATAGTAAACCATTAGAGGCTTCACTGTTAATTCCATTTTGGTTCATTTTGCTTTAATTGCCTACTTTGACATCTAGCAGCTGAATTCTTTCTCTAGCTCATTTGAGCACAAATTCTGTGATTAAATATATTAATAATTTTTCTTTTTTTAGATTTTACTTATTTGAGAGAGTGAGAGAGAGAGAGAGCAAGAGAGTGAAGGAGCAGGGGCAAAGGGGGAGGAAGTGGAGAAGCAGATTTCCCTGCTGAGCCCACTCCAGCATCATGACCTCAGCGGAAGGCAGATGCTTAACGATGGAGCCACCCAGGCACCCTGATTATATAAACTCTTAGTAATCATTTTGGAGTCGATCAGAGAGGCAGGTTGAATTGATGTTGGGGTATAATACTGGTGGGTTATTCTGGAATAGAAACACTTGCTGTTTGGACAAGAGCTAGGAAGTTTAAAAGCAAGCCTAAAAACAAGCCTTGTCAGCGTTTAAAGGGGAAAAATAGGCATGAAATGAAAACGCAGTGTTACAGGTTTTAAATGGGCATAAGCACCTGACCTTGGATATGCTATATAACCTCTTTTATCTTTACATTCATTGTCATGTAAATGATCACTACACCTTTGAATTTAGAATTCTGTAACTCTCATGTGTAATTTATAAATTAGCTTTATTTATTATTACTGTATTTAATGTGATTGCAGTAATTGTGTGCACACACTAGAGCACACTAATCCAATGTATATGGACTTAACACACTATTGATGCTGAAAATTCAAAGTTAGAACAATCTGAGTATTGCTTTTTCTTTTTTTTTTTTAAAGATTTTATTTATTTGACAGAGAGAGATCACAAGGAGGCAGAGAGAGCAGAGGAAACAGGCTCCCTGCTGAGCAGAGAGCCCGACATGGGCCTGGATCCCAGGACCCTGAGATCATGACCTGAGTGGAAGGCAGAGGCTTTAACCCACTGAGCCACCCAGGTGCCCTGAGTATTGCTTTTTTTTCTAGTGAGTACTACAGAAATAGTTGGTGGGTGCCTTATAATGTCCCCGTCTGAACAAATGGAAGAGAATCCATGTTAGAAAAAACTGCAGGCACTTTATTTATATTAGAAAATATGTTAACCAAAAAAAAAAAAAAACCAAAAAAAAAAACGTACGGGGGAAAGCTCCATCTGGTGGTGACCATGTAAAATTCCAAGCAATTTACATTATTACACTTCCCTTGACTGTCTTCAAAGTTCTGGAATCTTCAGTTGAGAAACATCTTTGGGTTCAGAAGTAGGCAGGAAAATACTGGTTGTTACACATTAACTAGTATTAAGGTAATTAATGATGGAAAGCAAAGTCATAGGGTGTTTAGAACACTTGATCCCAGATAGTCCTGGAAAAAAGTTCCAAGGTCAGATATCTTTGGGAAATGTATTTAAATGTTGTTTTTAAAGATTCACAATGAATATTAGCATATTAAAACCACTGACAAGTCAGGAGACCTATTTTACATAATTTAACTGGTGTTACCAGAATGTGACTCTAGAACTCTTCCCTCTCTCCTTTTAAAGATTTATTTATTTATTTTAGAGAGAGGGCCAGGGAGGGGCAGAGAGAGAGAGGGAGAGAGAGAATCTCAAGCAGACTCCCCACTGAGTGCAGAGCCCCATGCCAGACTTGATCTTAAGAACCTGAGATCATGACTTGAGCTAAAATGAAGAGTGGACTCTTAACTGACTGTACCACCGCTCTCTCTTTTTTATATTTATTATTTTAAGATTTTATTTATTTATTTGAGAGAGAAAGAGAGAGAGATACAGAGAGCACAAGCAAGGAAGAAGGAGAAGCATACTCCCCGCTGAGCAGGGAACCCAACATGGGGCTTGATACTAGGACCCTGGGAACATGAGCAGAGCCGAGCCGAGCCAATGGCAGATGCTTAACCAACTGAGCCACCCAGGAGCCCCTCTCTCTCTTTTTTTAAAAGGAGATAGAAGTTTATTGAATATACTGCCAGGGAACAGCAGGCAGGCCGCCTACCTCCCTCTCTTTTTAATATTCTCTGGCATTTTTCAAAATGCCAGTTTTAAAAAGTAATGATCTTACAGTATTGGCTTTTAAAAAAAAGAATTTTGGGGCGCCTGGGTGGCTCAGTTGGTTGGGCGACTGCCTTCGGCTCAGGTCGTGATCCTGGAGACCCAGGATCGAGTCCCACATCGGGCTCCCTGCTCAGCGGGAAGCCTGCTTCTCCCCCTTTCACTCCCCCTGCTTGTGTTCCCTCTCTGGCTGTGTTTCTCTCTGTCAAATAAATAAATAAAATCTTTAAAAAAAAAAAAAAGAATTTTGTTTATTGCAGCATTATTTGCAGTAGCCAAATTATGGAAGGAACCCCAATGTCTGTTGATAGGTGAATGGGTAAAGAAGATATGTACCCCCCCACACACGCACACACACACACACAATGGGATATTACTCAGCCATAAAAAAAATAAAATCTTGCCATTTGTAATGAAATGGTTAGCTCTAGAGAGTATAATATTAAGTGACATAAGTCAGAGAAAGACAAATACCATATTATTTCACTCATTTCATTCATGTGTCACTCATGATTTTACTCATATTTCACTCATATGAATTTAAGAAACAAAAAAAAAGACAAACCAAAAAACAGACTCTTAACTAAAGAAAACAAACAGAGGGTTACCAGACGGGTGGTAGGTGGGGGGATGGGTGAAATAGGTGAGAGAGGTCAAGAGTATACTTATGATGAGCACCAAGTATTGTATAGAATTGTTGAATCACGATATTGTACACTTGAAACAAATATAACATTGTATATTAACTATACTGGAATTAAAATTTTTATTTTTTTAATTTAATTTTTTCAAAAGATTTTATTTATTTATTTACTTACTTATTTGAGACAGTGAGAGAGAGAGAGAAAGGTGGGGAGGGGCAGAGGAAGAGGGAGAAGCAGACTTTCCAATGAGCAGGAAGCCCAATGTGGCGCTCCATCCCAGGACCCCAAGATCATGACCAGAGCTGAAGGCAGATGCTTAACCAACTGAGCCACCCAGGCACCCCTGGAATTACAATTTTTTTAAATAAAGAAAAAATAAGAATTTTGGGGGGAGCTTATGTCAGATTATATATATATACATACACACACACACACATATATATATATATATATATATATATTTTATAGTTAATGTCAAGACTTAAAAATGATGATAGTATGGGTGCCTGGGTAGCTCAGTTGGTTAAGTGACTGCCTTCGGTTCAGGTCATGATCCCAGAGTCCTGGGATCAAGCCCTGCCTGGGCTCCCTGCTCAGTGGGAAGCCTACTTCTTCCTGTCTTGTTCCCCCTGCTTGTATTCTCTCTCTAGCTGTGTTTCTCTCTGTAAAATAAATAAATAAAATCTTTACAAAAATGATGATAGTAACAATTTTTTAAAAGACTTTTTTGGGAGGTCAGAGGGAGATGAAAAAAGAATCTCAAAGAGACCCTGTTGCTGAGCCCAACAATGTAAGGCTTGATGTCACAATCCTGAGATCATGACCTGAGCTGAAATCAATAGTCATATGCTTTTTTTTTTTTCTAAAGACTTTATTATTTGTCAGAGAGAGAAAGAGAAAGAGACAGAGCAAACACAAACAGTGGGAGCGGCAGGCACAGGGAGAGGGAGAAGCAGACTCCCACTGAGCAAGGAGCCTGATGTAGGGCTCCATCTCAGGACTCTGGGATCATGACCTGAGCCAAAAGCAGACGCTTAACCCACTAAGCCACTCAGGCATCCCAATAGTAAGATGTTTAACTGACTGTGCCACCCAGATGTAATAATAACAATAATAATAATAATAATAATAATAATAATTAGGTTTTCATGCTTATTCGTGAACTTTTTTTTTATGGTGCAAAATGGTGGTTTTATTAAAGCAAAGGGACGGGACCTGTGGACCCAAAGATCTGCTGCTCATTCATGAACATTTAAGGGAAAATTATTTTGTGCCAGGATCCATACAAGGTGGTGTAATGAAAGTAAACAATTATAGTCACTTGCATATTGGTAAATGTTTAACAACCTTCATATTCACAGATTAATCTCAAATGCCTTCCACCAGGGATGTCTATAGATTATGTTAGAAAGCCAGAAAAGTTTGTTTTAGGAGAGTCTTCCCTTTCTCCAATTCCTAGTCTAACTCTCCTTTCCCAAGAGCTCAAGATATTTTCCATTCTTGCTCTCTATTCTCTTCCTCAAATCAAAACCTCTTAACTTTCAGGCACCTGGGTGGCTCAGTGGGTTAAAGCCTCTGCCTTCTGTTCTGGCCCTGTACTCAGGGTCCTGGGATCAATTCCTGCTTTGGGCTCTCTGCTCGGCGGGGAGCCTGTTTCCTCTGTTCTCTCTGCCTACTTGTGATCTCTCTGTGTCAAATAAATAAATAAAATCTTTAAAAAAAACTCTTAACTTTCAGTATACCAAGAAAAATAGTCTTTACTATTAATAATCTGAGTCCAATGGACTCTATAAGTTTTATATCTCTATATCATTTCATGAGCTATTTATACAAATCAGAGAAAGGGATATTCAAGGCTGTTATAAAAAGAGTAAGCTTGTATAAAAAGAGCAAAGGCATACACTGAAAAAATAAAATAAAATAAATTAAAAAGAGTAAAGGCATAATAGAAAACAACTTTATTGGAAATTTAACTAAGTATCTAAATATAGTAAATCCCAATTTTTATTCCATATTTTCCTGGTTTTGAAGACATATCCAAAATGGGAAATGTACTCTGAATGCAACTGTGATGCATGAGTCTGAAACAGACCTGTCTTGTAAATAGTGATTGCAAAATTCAAATGCATCACTACTATATCCTAGCTAATTGTTACTTCTGTTCTTCATGCATTTGTATCATCAAAACACTGGACTTGAAGAGTTTTTTGAGACTTTTAAGGCTTACAATTTTGTTGAAAAGAGGACAGCCATCTTTTTTGCTCCCTAATTGCAGAACTTTTGTATTTTTAGTTTTATAAATAGGCAACCTAAAGAATTAATGTTTTTTTAATTTTTAAAATTATTTATTTTTTAAGAAAGATTTTTTTTTTATTTTGACAGAGCACAAGCAGGGTAAGGGGCAGAGGCACAGGGAGAATCAGACTCCCTCCAAAATTTTTTAAAAATATTGTTTATTTTACAGGGAGAGAGAGAGTACATAAGCAGGTGGAATGGCAGGCAGAAGGAGAGGAAGAAACAGGCTCCTCATTAAGCAGAGAGCCCAATGGGGGCTTGACACTTAACTGACTGAACCACTCAGGAGCCCCTAAAAGTTTTAAAAAGATTTTATTTATTTATTATAGAGAGAGAGAGCCTGAGAGCATACAAGTGGGGGGAGGGGCAAAGGGAGAAGGAGCAAGAGAATCTTCAAGCTGACTCCCCTCGAGTGGGGAGATAGGGCTTGATCTCATGGTCCCACAATCACAATCTGAGCTGAAATCAACTGAGATAACCAACTGAGCCAGCCAGGCACCCCAAACCAGAGAATTTTAATTTTTAGTTTATCTATTTCCTTCCTATCATTTTAGGATACAGGACTGCATTATTAGCATTTATCTTAAGAATCATATGAAGTAAATTTATCCATATAAACATCACAAAAGATCAAAGAATACTGTCAAGAATAAGTCAATTACACAATATTTTACAACAATAATCCAGATGGGTTCATTTTGCTATGAGCACATACCAGGTTATTCCTTTTGAATGAACAACTGGATAAAAATAACATATTTTGGGGCACCTGAGTGTCTCAGTTGGTTAAGCATCTGCTTTCAGCTCAGGTCATTATCCTAGGCTCCTGGGATGAGTCCCCTGTTGTAATGCTACTTGCTCAGCAGGGAGTCTCCTTTCCCCTCTGCTTCTGCCCCTCCTCATACTCTCTCGCTCACTCTCAAATAAATAAACTCTTAAAAAATACTTTTTTTTGTCCTTAGAAATAAACTTAACTTAAAAAAAAGAAAGAGGGAGACAAACCATAAGAGACTCTTAATGATAAAGAACAGAGGGTTGATGGAGTGTGGTGGGTATTAAAGAGGGCACTTGGGGTGAGCACTGGGTGTTAAATGTAAGTGATGAATCACTGAATTTTACTCCTGAAACTGATATTCCACTGTATATTAATTAACTAAAATTTAAATAAAAAAATTTAAAAAACTAACAAAAAAAGGAAATATTAACTCATTGATACTTGAGTTTGAGAAATTCTTCTAGGAGATAAGATTTCACTATCATCACCAGGATCTAGATTGCTGTTCTCTGTATCTCTGATTCATCTTCCAAATTCTGAATTCTTACCTATATTTATTGAAAACTGAAAGCATAGTACAAAGATCTTGAAAAACACTGCAGCACCTTGGGCTTTGCAAAAAGAAAATGCAGTAGTGATGACCTACTTCACTACTGTGTTATCTTTCGTAATTCTAGTGTTCTTCAATTTTCTTATTAGTTTAGTCTTTTTAATTTTAATATATTTTTTAAAAGATTTTCATTTATTTATTTGACAGAGAGTGAGAGAAAGAGAGAGCACAAGCAGGGGTGGGGGGAGGAGGAGTGGGAGAAACTTGTTCCCTGCTGAGCAGGGAGCCCGATTCAGGGCTTGATCCCAGAATTCTGGGATCATGACCGGACCCAAAGGCAGATGCTTAACTGATTGAGTCGTCCAGGCACCCCTATTTTTTTTAAGAAGAGTTTAAATAATTGATGAGTAAATACTTCCATGGATGATGAATTAGAAAGTTTCAAGATACAGGAAAATAAGATCACTAAAATCCCATGATATAGTCTAGATTTGCAAGAGTCCAATGGACCCATAAGGCAATTACAATATAGAATAAGTTTTATTCCATTTCAAAAAATGATGTTCTCTGTTCTTTGGAAGACCTCTAAGAAAGAATAAAGGTAATCAAATATGTTACATATAGAACTCCAAAAAAAGAAAACTCCAGAAAACTAAAGTTGGGTCCAGTAGATCTTGATGCTATATCTGGGCGGTAAAAGCAAATTCATTCATCTTAAAGTGCATAAAGACAGATATAAATAAATTTATTACCCATCCTAACATCTATTTCATTTTAATTAGGAATAAATGCCTTTGTTCAGTTAAAAACACAGGATTTTTAGCTACTTAGGTTTCACTGAGCTGCAAGGCAAAGATGCATTTCTGGGGGCCATAAAATGAAATTATCAAAGTGTTATACTTTAGTTTATTCCTCACAGAATTCCAGGCTTCCCGTGGATCCTCTTATCTATGTCTATTTACCCTACTCATTCTTGTTTCTTTTTGTGGCTGTCCTTATTCCACCTTTGTATAATTGCCCACAGCTGTTACTTGCTGTGCTTTCAGTCGAAAAATCCTCATTAAGGGTAGCATCCTGAGCTCACTTTATTTGCAGGCCTACACTGAATTTTGGTGTTTGATTTCCATTTCCTCTTCAGGATTGTTTTCAAATTTGACAAGCAAAAGCACCCTCTTCTAGACCTTACAAAACAACCTTAGCATACACATTATAGGCAGAAAATATATAATTGGTGTGCATCTTATTTCTCAACTATAATGCAAAGATTTGATCTTTTTTCCTCCTCCTTAAAATTGCTTATCAGGCTAAACCTGACAAGATTTTAGGTGTTGTCATATCCAGAATTAATTCCATGAGCAACCCCTCACTTAAGGATGGGATACTTCAGACTGCCAAGCTCTAATGTCTTTCCAACTAGTTCAGGTCTTTCCTTGGGTAGAGAAGCAGAAAATGCATTAAGATTAATCAGCCAGAGGTTGTAGTGGTGAGGAGGAGGGATGTCACTGCAGTGCAGGAGGAAAGAGGTGGACTGTCCAGGAATACAAAAATCCAATGTGCAGGCCCGGGATTTGGGCCTGTTTTGCCTATGTTATATCACAGGCACTGCTATGTACCTGGCACATACTGTACAGGAAGTATTTGTTGCACAAAGTAAAACCGAACTTTTCCCTTTGTTTTTTTGGGGGGGAGATGTAGTTTTGTGGTTTTAGGACTCAACCAGGGCCCTACAGGAGGGGATGTCCTCCTATGGACGCCCCTTCTATCCCCACCGCGAGTTGAGTCTGAATGGTGACAGAAGTTCCCACTCTCGCCTGCGGCCCTCAGGGAGGGGATCTGTCCTGGCTCTCGGGAAGGAGTTAAAGCGCTCTACTTCCGCAGGGGTCCCTCTACCTTCTGGTGGTCCCCAGCCTAGTTAGTCTTGGTTGCTCCGCCCCCTGCTCCGTAGCCGCCCCTTCCCTCCCCTCTCTCCTCCTCGTCCCCACCCCTCACGGCTCCGCCCCGGTGCCCCGCCCTCCGTATTAGTTCCCTCATCCGCTAGCCCCGCCCAGGCTCCGTCTACGCCCCTCCCCCTTCCTCTCTCCCCCTCTTACCCTATCCCGGCTGCACTCCACCGGGTCCCGCACTCTCCCCTTGGGTTCCCCGGCGCGGTCGCCCCGCCCCTCCACCCCTTGACGTGGCAGAGGCGGCGCCAGCCATGTTGGCCCGGCGGTGTTCTGCGCGGAGGCCGGGGGCGGGGCGGTGCCGGCTCTGATTGCAGTGCCACGGTTGCTCCGGTCTGCGGAAAGGACTGATTTTGCTAGGCGGTGGCTGCGACCGGCGTGGATCTCGTTTTGGGGCACTGGGGTAAGGACTGACTTCGGGGCTTCCTCCTCCTGGCTTCCGGGAGGGGCCGCGGGAAGCTCAGCGGAAAGCGGGGGAGGGGAAGCTATGCGGCGGTGGGCTGGCAGGCGGGTGGGCCGGGTGCCGGGATGGTGCCCGCTCTGCCCTCTTCGTGCTCCGGAGCAGGTGGGGGTGCCGGCGGCAGCGACCGGCCAGCGGGGGCACCTTTGAATCCTGACCCCTTCACCCTCTCACCCGCCCTCCACTTCGTTCTTCCTGGGCCTGAGGGCCCGGACCCCTCTTCTAGCTCCCCTGATAAGGTGCGAAAGATGGGAACAGGGTGAAAAACAGCAGTGCAGCGTCTCGCCCAGCACCCACCCTCGCCTCCCCGGCGACCTGCCTTGCTCACCCCAGCTTATCACCAATTCCGGACACTTGGCTTCTTGGTTCATACCTTCCCTGATCTGAAGTGCCCTGGACTTTGAACCCAGGTGACTTCGTCACCGGCAGTTCGGCCTAGAGAGTCAAAGGGGATAAGGAGAAGTAAGTGGCAGGTCATGCTAACGCCTTAGGCCTCGATTATAAGTAGTGTGCAGTTTTCAGATAGGACCAGTCTTTTCTGTTGTGCTAGCGTTTTCCCGTTTTGGTGGGAAAGGAAAAGTACAATCTGAATGTAATCTCTGGTGTATGTTGAATTCACGCGTCAACCTCCACCCGGCAAAGCCTGGTATAACTAGCCAAATTAACTTGGTTAAAAAAAAACCTTTAGGTTTAAGTATGGATTGAAATATAGATGTTAAGTCTTTCTTTTCTCCCTTTCTTATAGTCTAATTAACATCGTTTTGGAAGTACAACCATTTTTATTTGACTGAGAATTTTAGAGTTACAAGGGGCCTTGTAGTTTTTTAGTCTCGACCCCTCATCGTACTGATGAGAAACTGAGGATCAGAGAAGTTAAGCTGTTTGTTCAAGATCATAAATCTAGGCATGGAAAGCAATTGAAACACTTCATTGAGGATTTTAACAACTGAAAAGTAGAGAGGCACACTTAATTGTTAAATACATCTGATTTGAAGAAATTCAGATTTTACCTGCAATTTAGGATATTTTTCACTGAGGGCCTATAAAAGTGCTAAAATTGGAATATTGCAAACTCAATTTTTATTGACTAAGAAAAGCTTTAAAAATACTGTGGGCATGTGTTTGATATGTTAGGTTAAAGAGACGTGGTGTTTTGCTTCTTTGCTTTTAGTTATACCATAAAATATTATTTAACGAAAGCCCCACTGATTATAAGTTGTACTGGGAAATGAGACATTTCTTTAGCATAGTCTTTTGTGTTTTGTACCACTTTAAAAAATATTGTATCTAGTATTTTAAGTCCCTATATAATATATTCCCTATAAAAATATTGTGTCTAGTATTTGAAGTCCCTATAAAATAGTGTTATTTTGCTTGAATTGTATGAAAGAAGTCCCCCCTCACATAGATAATGTAGTTGGGAAAAGGAGGAGTATTATAGTAGCCTTTCCAGATAATTGTGCCTATTATTCTTTGAAACTACACTACAACTTGACAGTTTTAATTCAGAAATCAGGGGTTAGGGGCGCCTGGGTGGCTCAGTCTTTAAGCATCTGCCATTGGCTCACGTCATGATCCCAGGATCCTAAGATCAAGCCCTCCTCAGGGGAAGCCTGCTTCTCCCTCTCTCACTCCCCCTGCTTGTGTTCCCTCGGTAGCTGTGTTTCTCTCTGTCAAATAAATAAATAAAATCTTTAAAAAGAAAAGATTTTTAAACATCTTTGATTTTTGTCACAGAATTAAGTATCACGCTGTACGATGACAACGTATTTGGAATTTATCCAACAAAATGAAGAACGAGATGGAGTTCGATTTAGTTGGAATGTTTGGCCATCAAGTCGACTGGAAGCTACAAGAATGGTCGTTCCAGTAGCAGCCCTATTTACACCACTGAAGGAGAGACCTGATTTACCACCTATTCAGTATGAACCTGTTCTGTGTAGTAGGACCACTTGCCGTGCAGTTTTGAATCCTTTATGGTAATTAAAATATATTGAAAAAACTAATGTTGCAGTGCTATTTAAAATTATAGTTTTGTTCTTGTTCATTTATATAAAAGGTCTTTGTTTTTGTTATAGTTATTTTTTCAGATTAGGATAGTCAAATCCAAAGAGCTGTAAAGTTGAAGGATATTCTAGTTGTACTGAGTTGAGTTGGTAAGAGACCAAAGGTAAAATTATCACTATATGAACTGTTAGATCCTGTCATTAGTATCACTAGATACTGGTGATGGCTGTGTCATTAAACTCATCTTGTGTCATTAGAAAAGTCATAATTGATTGGGATGGTGTTTGAAAATGTTATGATTTCTTAATGCATAAACCAGAATATCAAGAAGCATCTTTTAGGGGCACCTGGGTGGCTCAGTGGGTTAAGCCTCTGCCTTTGGCTCAGGTCATGATCTCAGGGTCCTGGGATCTAGGCCTGCATGGGGAATCTCTGCTCAGCAGGGAGCCTGCTCCCCCTCTCCCCCCCCTTTGCCTCTCTGCCTACTTGTGATCTCCCTCTCTCTCTGTCAAAAAATAAATAAAATCTTAAAAAAAAAAAATCATCTTTTATTCCTCTTTCCACCCTGTCTCCTTACCCAGGCCACTGGCAACTCTGATTCTACCTCCAGAACATTACTGGTTCTGTCTCTTATATTTGGTCTCTGCTAGCACACTCTACTTCAAAGTATATCATCTTTTTTCTGGACAATTTAATTTTCTCGGTTCCCTGTTTCCATTCTCGTCTTTCAGCAATTTATTCTTTATCCAGAAGCTGAAGTGTTACAAATGGATATCAAATTATTAAAATCCTTTAATATTGTCTTATTATACTTGGAATGAAAAATCCAAACTGCTTGACAAGACTTGATGTAGGGTTTTACTACATCACCTAGTCCTTGTATATTTCTGCCTTCATCTTATCCATTTTCCTTGTTATCTACATTACACCTTACCCTCTTTTTGATCCTTGAACATATGAAATTTATTCCTACCTTGAAACTTGTGCAGTAGCTTTATATTCTGCCTGGATTGCTCTGCCTGGTTTGCTCTGCCTGGATTGACTGGTTCCTTTTCATTTAGATCACATTTCAGTTGTTTATTTAAGAAGGCGTTCTTTTAAAGTAGCCCTTCCAAATACATTCTCACACCCGCTTTGTTATCTTTAATCTTTATTATCATTGTCTGAAAGTATCTTCTACGTTTATGCATCTACTTTTCTATTGTATATTTTTCTCTTCTAGATTATAAGCTCCATGATAACAGGGACCTTTGATCTCCTGTCTATTACTGTATCACCAGTACCTGGAATAATGGCGGGTACATATAAATGTACATATATACATTATATATATATATATATATATAATGTTTAAGATATATATATATATATTTTTTAAAGATTTTATTTATTTATTTGACAGAGAGAAACAGCCAGAGAGGGAACACAAGCAGGGGGAGTGAGAGAGGGAGAAGCAGGCCTCCCGCCAAGCAGGGAGCCTGATATGGGGCTTGATCTTGGGACTCTAGGATCATGACCTGAGCCGAAGGCAGTTGCTTAACCAACTGAGCCATCCAGGCGCCCCAAATAAATATATTTTTGAATTAGATAAATGTTTTCTAGATCTGAGTGTAGAAGTTACTAAATCATTTGAAGAAAAAAAAAGGATTATCTTAATTTTGTTGGTATTTGCTATATATTAAAGGCTGTGTTCATTTTGGTAAACTTGTATATACTAATATGAATTAGAAATTGGTAACATCTAAAAGTAATAGCTTTTAAAGATCACTTTATTAATTTGAGTGTTTTCATGTTTCAGAAAGAATTTATTTTTATTAAAATTAAGATCATTGTACAATTGAACTGAAATATGTGCTCTATTTTATCTTTTCTTAAAACAGTCAGGTGGATTATCGAGCAAAACTCTGGGCTTGCAACTTTTGTTATCAAAGGAATCAGGTAAGAAAACTCCCAATGCAGATGTTAATGCTTTGGTACTGGTCTAAATATGTAGAAAAATTTGTATTAAAAAAAAGATGAAATAAATTTTCATATGAAATACACTTTTTAATAACTAATTTTTGTTTGTAGTTTGAATTTCATTACTCTTTCTGGCAAATAATTTGTTAAAAATTTTTTTTTTCTCCGTAGTTTCCACCTACTTATGCTGGTATATCTGAACTGAATCAACCTGCTGAGCTTTTACCTCAGTTTTCTAGCATTGAATATGTAGTTCTGGTAAGAGCAAAGAATAAATCCTTAAGAAAGTTTTAAATATCTAGTAATTTGCTTTATACCAAAATAATTGTTAAATTAAGATGAATTAATGGGCATCATTCTTGATTCTCACATTGAATTAATGGAGCCTTTAAGAGATAAGAACTGTCCTGGTTAATTTGAACAAGGTAATTTCTCTGTTGTAGTGATTTAATGGGTGATGGATATTGATGATGATGACTTGCTATCCTGAGTAGATCTAGTGTCAGTGTTGCTGTGTAGTTGGAAACTTAGTTCAGAAATAAAAGTCAGTATGATGCTAGAACCTGATGAAATATCTCTCAGTCTAATTAATAAAATTACTCTTGCCTTGGTCCTTGTTAAGAAAGTCATTATTTGGGCACCTGGGTGGCTCAGTGGGTTAAGGCCTCTGCCTTTAGCTCAGGTCATGATCTCAGGGTCCTGGGATCGAGGCCCGCATTGGGCTCTCTGTTCATCAGGGACCCTGCTTCCTCCTCTTTCTCTGCCTGCCTCTCTGCCTACTTGTGATCTCTCTCTGTCAAATAAATAAAATCTTAAAAAAAAAAAAAGTCATTATTCAAAAAAAAAAAAAGGAAAGTCATTATTCTTCCCTTTCTGAATGGCTTTACATAGTTGTTTACATATATAAATATTAAAATGGTAATATTCTTTGTGAATGTTGTAGAGAAAGCAGAATATAGTTCACTTGAGCCAGTAAGTAATTTGTCCAGCCTACCTAGTTTTCAGTTCTCTTGCAGTCTGATTCAGGTTTAGGTAATTATTTTATAAAAATTACCTTATTTTGTTTTTAAGCTTTATAGCTATTATTTTTTTATTTTGACAGAAGTAGATACTTATTACAGGAAATTAAGCCTCAGGCAGTTAAAATCAAAAGCTTTTGAAATGATAAATTATGTTTTTAAATTTAATTTTTCTCTTGATATGTCTTAGATATCTCCCTATGCATATATAACTTGTTTCATTTCTGAAATGACTTAAGATTTCATTTATGAATGTACTGTAAATTATTTTATTAGTCCTCTATTAATTGTCCTTGTATATTGTGCTGAGTGTTTAATACATTATTTTCTTCTTATTGCAACATTTTTAAAAAGCGTGGTCCTCAGATGCCCTTGATATTCCTCTATGTGGTTGATACTTGCATGGAAGATGAAGATTTACAAGCTCTGAAAGAATCTATGCAGATGTCATTAAGTCTTTTACCACCTACAGCATTGGTTGGACTTATTACTTTTGGGAGAATGGTACAGGTCCATGAACTTGGATGTGAGGGCATTTCAAAGAGCTATGTGTTCAGAGGCACAAAAGATCTGTCTGCCAAACAACTACAGGTAAGCAGCAAGAATGTTAGCTTGAACCTTGTCTGTGGGCATCACTCCATAAACGTCTATAAATGCATTCTAGATATAAATGTAGAAAATATTTTTATAATGAATGATTAATTGTCTGACAGCAAAGCCTTTAAATTTAGTGTTGGTATCAGTTTTCCTTTGTTTGTCTTAAATTGTTAGTATACAGATTGAAGACCCCTCACTTTTAATGGTGAAACTGAAGATATTTTGCTAGAGATTAGGGAAGTCATGCTGAAGTCTGAAGGAAAGCAACCACAGAATATTATCTTTTGCTTCTTGACATCTCATTTAGGACCTAAGCACTTTTTTTTTTTTTTTTTTAAGATTTTTTTAATTTGTTAAAGAGCACAAGCAGAGGAAGTGGCAGGCAGAGGGAGAAGCAGGCTTCCTGTTGAGCAGGGAGCCTGATGTGGGACTCGATCCCTGGACTCTGGGATCATGACCTGAGCTGAACGCAGATGCTTAACTGACTGAGCCACCCAGGTGTCCCATGACCCAAACATTTTTATTAGGTTTGGCAGGGGTTATTAATGTATGAACTAAGACTATATATTTTTTCATACACTAGGACGCAATATTTTTTTAAAGCTTTACTTTTATAAAAAAATTTTTTTTATTTATGTCTTTGACAGAGAGAAACACAGTTGAGAGAGGGAACACAAGCAGGGGGAATGAGAGAGGGAGAAGCAGGCTTCCCACTGAGCAGAGAGCCCGATGCGGGGCTCGATCCCGGGATTCCGGGATCATGATCTGAGCCGAAAGCTGATGCTTAACAATTGAGCCACCCAGGTGCCCCTAGAACATTTTTATTTTGGGGGCAAATTGAAGCTTTTCTTCTAAGATACGGAGTTATGTGTGGCTTACTAGGATCATGTCAGGATATTTTTCAATATATTTTTTTTGCTTAGAGATTTTGTTAGACTGAGGGAGTAAACATGTGCTTGTATTGGGAGGTTGTTGAGAGAGTAAGATTGTTCGTGTAAATATTTTGAAAAACTTCCTAAGTGATTCTGATACAACTGCCAGTTAAGAATGGTTGCCTTAGAAGATGATAGGTAAGCCTTGTTTAAAGACGTGAAGACGTGAAGTCAGACTCTGGAGCATCCATATATCCCAAAATGAAAAAGAGAGGAAGATTTTGAGAATGATTTTAAATGATTCTAATTTGGCAGATTGAGATTGTGGTGCTATACTTAGTTGAGATAGAAAATAGTAGAGAAATTTGCAGGCTTGGATGGGGAGGATAATGAACAGTGAATAAGGTCATGAATGAGATTTGAGAAAGTGAAGAAAATTAGAGTCTGTTCTTTTAAGAGGTTTGTTAAGGGTAAGGATGGCAGTAGTGTGGAAATTTAAGGAAAGAACTGAGTTAACAGGTTTATTTTAGGAGATACACTTGAATGTGTTTATACATAGGAGGGAAAGAGAGACTAAAGTGGGTGAATGAAAGGCAGAGTGAGGCAAGGTTTCAGAAGAGATCATAGGGATTCCTATGCACAGGAAGCAGAAGAGAGGAGAATCATTTGCTTCTTTGAGACAGTAGAGAAAGTGGGCAAGTTTTAGTCTTTCTGTGTCTTAGTTTTTTTCATTTGTAGAAGAGAAGTAGTAATGGTATCTACCTTACCGAGTGGCCATGAAAATTAAATGGATTGTGCCTGTAAGTATTTGTTGTTGTTGTTATTTTTAAACTGTAAACTTAAAGTTGTTTAATGTTACCTCAGTAGCGTACATTTTACGGAAATTATATAATGCTTATGTAACACATAAAATACCGTCTTTTTTGTATCAGGCAATAAATGCTTACACTAAATTTTTTTCTCCATTAAATGTTTTTATTTTCCTTCTCTGTTTTGTCAAAAAGGGCGTGGCCTTTGCTCCCCCCCGTAGTCCTGAATTCAAATCTTAAACTTCCAGTTGTGTGATCTTGGGTTGATCTCTTTGCCTGTTTCCTTATCCTCTGTGGAAAGGGATAAATACCTATTTTACAAGGCTATCATTAGTACTAAGTGAAATAATGTGAGAATACTCAGAGTAGTATAAACTCTTACAGGGAAAACCTGGGTTAATATCTTGCTTTACCACTTCCTAGTTGTGTAATCTTTAGTAGGTTATGTAGCCTTTCTGAGTGTCAGTTTTCATTTATAAAGTAGGGATTAAGACATCTACTTCATTATTGTTTTGTGAAGAAATAGTATATGTTAGGAGCTTAGCACAGAATCTAACATGCAGTAAGTTCTTAGTAGAAAGTTGTTTTTCCTGCTAGGAGTATAGGAAATACTGTAGGATTAGTTCAGTATTTTTTTCTTTCCAAATATTTAGACTTTCTGATTTTCTTTATATACTTTTACTCTCACTTCATGACTAAGCATTTCTAAGTTCAAGAAGAGTTTAGTAAAATAATATTTTCATGTTTCTGGAAAGGAATTCTGTGCACATTTAAAATTGAAAGCCAAACTGGCACTTTGGTTAGGCAGTAAGTAAAAAATTAAGTATAGATACACCTTATAGCCCCATTTATATCTATATTTATATCTACATACCTCTCCTTTATAACATGTATTACAATTGCAGTTTTATCCTTTTTTTAGCTAATGATTTTATTAACTACTGTTTTACAGATTTTATGAATGAAATGAAAAAAAATTCATAAGGTCAGGGGCTGTATATATTTTATTACCGTTAGATGCCTGGCTCAAAGGGATGGATGAATATAAGTTAAGAAATACATTCAAGTTACACACTTTTTTTTTCTTGCAGTTACTTTTCGATTATTAAAAATAAAGTATTTCTCAGCTAGTATCCTCTTTGCTTCCATAGCACCTTGTACTTTGCTTTCTTATGGTGATTATTTCATTGTATTGTTCATCTGACAGTCTCCCCAACTGGACCTTTTGCTTTCTGAGGAAAGAAACTTCATATTCTTTATTTTTGTGTTCCTAATACCTGGCATATCACCTTGCACATGTTAAGTAGTTGATACATCTTTGTAGGAGTAACTGAATGGCTATCACAGAAATCATCTCTTTACAGGAAATGCTGGGACTCTCTAAAGTACCTGTTACTCAGGCAACACGTGGTCCTCAGGTACAGCAGCCACCTCCTTCCAATAGGTAATAATTGAATATGGCAAAGAGTTAATTTTACAATTTGTGCAGCTCTTTTAAGCATCCTATACCCTTAACTTGAACAAAGACATTCAGTAATACTATGTTGTTAAAATATTTTTAGGAATACAAATACATTGCATTAGTATACCTGCAGAGAGTTGAGGCAGAATCATGTCACCAAAATATCTGATTTCTCATCATTACAGTACTAAGGAGTTAGTTTAGTTTTGATATGTTCCTGATCTTTTATTTTTAAGTTCATAAAAACTTTTGTGGTTGAAGGCCACCAAGCAAAAATAGGGCCTCAAAAAGTTTTTCACGGGGTGCCTGGGTGGCTCAGTGGGTTAAAGCCTCTGCTTTCAGCTCAGGTCATGATCTCAGGATCCTGGGATCGAGGCCCACATCAGGCTCTCTGCTCGGCAGGGAGCCTCCTTCCCCCTCTCTCTCTGCCTGCCTCTCTGCCTACCAGTGATCTGTCTCTCTGTAAAATAAATAAATAAAATCTTAAAAAAAAAAAAGTTTTTCAGGGGTGCCTGGGTGGCTCAGTCGTTAGGCATCTGCCTTGGGCCCTGTCCTGGGCTCCCTCTTAGGATCCAGCACACCTTGGGCTCCATGTGGGGGCGGGGCGGGGATGCCTGCTTCTTCCTCCCCTACTCCCCCAGCTTGTGTTCCTTCTGTTGCTATGTGTTTCTGTCATGTGAATACATGAAATCTTTAAAAAAAAAAGCTTTTCATTTAGCTTTCTGAGCCTTAGAGGTAGTTCCCTCCCCAGACTTACTAATCAGAGGTGATGTTACTAAAATTATCTTCTCATAATTATTTCAATAGCCTTAAAACTTACTAGACTGGTAAATAAAAGAGGCAGTCCTGAAGTAATACTTGGTGTGTTTCCCTTATAGCAGTTGTACTCAGACTGTGGTTCTGAACCAGTAGATAGCATCACCTGGGAACTTATTTGAAATGCAAAATCTTGGGCCCTACCCCGACATACTGAAAAAAAGCTCTGCAACCAGCAATCTGTTAAAAAGCTGTCCCACTAATTCTGATGTACACAGTTAAAAAACCATTGGTCTGCCATGTATTCAAATTGCTTTTCTCTCTTTCTTTCTTTTCTTTTTTAAGATTTTATTTATTTATGAGAGAAAGAACAGGTGGCTAGGGGGAGAGGAGCAGAGGGAGAGAAAGAAGCAGGCTCCTAGCTGAGCATTTGGTTATAGTGTTTCATTAGACATCATAAGCCTATTCAGCTAGGGGTTAATAAAGGTTATTTTAATATGATGAACACCTGTCTCCTATCTCACAGAAAAGAGCTTAAACAGGGGCACCTCCATGGCTCAGTTAGTTACGCATCTGCCTGCCACTCAGGTCATGCTCGTGCATCTGGCTCTGTGCTCAGCTTGATCTCAGGATCTCAGGATCATGACCTAAGCCAAACGTAGACACTTAACCCACTGGACACCAAAGCACCCCATGCTTTCTCTATTTCTTTTCTTTCTTTCTTTTTTTTTTTTTTTTAAGATTTTATTTATTTGACAGAGAGATGGAGAGAGCACAAATAGAGCAGCAGGCAGAGGGAGAGGGAGAAGCAGGCTCTCCGCTGAGCTGGGAGCCTGATGCGGGGCTTGATCCCAGGACCCCAAGATCGCCACCTGAGCTGAAAGCAGTTGCTTAACCGTTTGAGCCACCCAGGCACCCCAGCTTTTCTTTATTTCTAAAAAAGTAGACAATTTTGTTCTTAAACTCTTATCCACAAATCTTTATAAATGACTTTTTATTTAATTTTGTTTTGTAGATTCTTGCAGCCAGTTCAGAAAATAGACATGAATCTTACAGATCTTCTGGGAGAACTGCAGCGAGACCCTTGGCCTGTACCACAGGGAAAGAGACCTTTGCGTTCCTCTGGAGTGGCACTCTCCATAGCTGTGGGACTACTTGAGGTAGTGACAATAGCTTTGTTTTGGAATGTGAATGTGTATGTGTATGAATCAATGATATGTACAAGGTAATGTTGAGTAAAAAAATCAGGTCAGGGCGCCTGGGGGGCTCAATGGGTTATAGCCTCTACCTTCAGCTCAGGTCATGATCTCAGCGTCCTGGGATCGAGGCCTGCAATGGGCTCTCTGCTCGGTGGGGAGCCTGCTTCCTCCTCTCTCTCTGCCTACTTGTAATCTCTCTCTGTCTGTCATTAAATAAATAAAAAAAAAAAAATCTTTAAAAAAAAAAATCAGGTCATTAGGACAGCAAGTATATAATTATATTTGAAGTTTGATGTGCAATGTATCCTTTTGTGTAGAGAGACACCTAGAATATTGTGCATCCATATATTGACAGTGGTAGGATAAGGGGAATTTTACTTCTAAGTGTAATTTGAAAATTTACACTATACATATCTTAAGCTTTATAATTAAAGAGCTTTAAAAAATGCTTTTTATTTTTTAATTTATTTTTTTGCTTAGTATTTTTTATTTTAAATTTTATTTTATTTTTTCTTTGTTCCAAGATTCATTGTTTATGCTTTTTAAAAATGTGAAATGATTTCAGATTTATAGAAAAGTTGTAAAGGGCTTTTTTCCCCCCTTGAACTACTTAAGTTGCTAATATGGTCCTAATCCCTTGAATACTTAGTTGTATTTCCTATAAATCAGGATATTTTCCTACATAACCACAATACAATTGTTAAAATTAGAGTATTAACACTGATACATTACTACCTAATTTTCAGACTGCATTCAAGTTTTGCTGGTTATTTCAATAATTTCTTTTACTAAAAAGATTTAGTTCAGAGACATGTATTTATGTCCGTTTAATTTCCTTCAGTTGGGAGCAGTTCCTCAACTTTTCTTTTACTTTCATGGCCTTGATGCTTTGGAAGATTCAGGACAGTTATTTCATAGACTCTCTCAAATTAGTTTTGTTTTGATGTATCCTCACAATTAGATTCAGATCTTGCATGGTTGGCAGGAATATCAGAGAAATAATGCTATGTTCTCATTATACCCTATGAGGTGGCCCATGATTTTCGTTTGCCCCATTCAGGGTGCTATAATCACCATGATCACTTTCTTTCTTTTTTTCTTTTTCTTTTTTTTTTAAGATTTTATTTATTTATTTGACGGAGAGAGAGATCACAAGCAGGCAGAGGGGCAGGCAGAGGGAGAGGAGGAAGCAGGCTCCCTGCTGAGCAGAGAGCCTGATGTAGGCCTTGATCCTAGGACTCTGGGATCATGACCTAAGCTGAAGGCGGAGGCTTTAACTCACTGAGCCACCTAGATGGAAAGAAGGTTACTTTCTAAGATGTACTTTTATTTCCCCTCCTTTTGTAATTAGTAAACAGTAAATGGTAAGGAACTTTGAAACCATGCAAATATCCCATTCCTTCCTCATCAGACTTTCTATTTATTTATTTATTAATACTATTATGGAGTTTATATCTTCTTCTGTATGTGTATAGTTACTCTACTTTGTCTCATCATTAGAAAAATTTATATAACCATATTAGCAATGCTTTTATTTGCCATTTCCCTAGTCAGTTACTGGACAAAAATAACACATTTTTCATGTTATGTTATAGCTTCAGAAAAGAAAGAAATGACAACTTTTGTAATCTAGTGTGTTTGGATTCCTCAAAATTTCTGGTCTACTGATAGCACTCTTACTTATTTTAAAAATAATACCATTATTCTCATGTCACTGGTACCTTGGAAAGAAGGAGAGGCAGATTGGAGTACTCAGTCCATCATCTTGAACTAGAAGCATAAAACTATGCTTGTGTTTTAAACATAAAAGTAAAAACTAAAACAAGAACAACAAAAAAATAGAAGATTTTTTTCACTCCTTTTTTTTCACTCACATTTTTTCCACTCCTTCTCTACTCCTCCCAGTCATAGTTTAAGCAAGCAGGAGAAGCATCCCTGTTTAGAGAAATCAGATTTATAGATTATTTTTAAGTTAGGAAGGCACTATTAGGATGGGATTTAAAAAAAAAAAAAGCCTTGTTTTTAAATTTCATTTTGAAACATTTGGTTATTTCTTGGAAAATATATGCTTTCCCGTTTTCTAGAAAGAATATATCAAAATTCACTTTCAGAATGTATATCCTTGTATTTTCCTTTAAATTCTTTTTTCCGCTAGTGTACTTTTCCCAACACTGGTGCTCGTATCATGATGTTCATTGGCGGTCCAGCCACTCAGGGGCCTGGAATGGTGGTTGGAGATGAGTTGAAGACACCTATAAGATCATGGCATGACATTGAAAAAGACAATGCCAAATATGTTAAAAAAGGAACTAAGGTAATTTTGGTTTTTAAGCCTTTTTGCTTTAGCAGAAAAATTGATTTGATGGAAAAGGAAGTATACAAATACTTCATGATAAGTAATCTGATACTTGGAAGTCTGATACTGTAACTACTATTCAGAATTTGAGAAATACTATTTATTTTTTTTCTTGATAATTTTTCTGGTTTTAAATGTTTAAAGACTTAATATCCCCAATAGGCATCTCTTTAAAGATTATTCCAGAGAGAAACTCTGTGTGCCTTTTTAAATAACCATTTTAAAGAATATCCTGCCTACTTTGGAAAAATTTCTTGCATTTTCCAATTTTTCATTTCCAAGAGGCTGTCTTATAGATACATATATTGTTCATAGCATGAATAGGCCATCGTTTTCTTGTGAGTTTTTTCTGTTCATGTTATTTCAATTTTATTTGGGTTTGTGGCAATACATTTTCACTCTTGACTTTTGACTCCCTTGAATTAGTTCTGTTGTTAATGTCCCATTTTAAAAAAGAAATTCTCTGTAAATAATCTCTTTAAAAAAAATAAAAATTCTCAGGAGTTCTTAATTTTAGTTTAGTTTAGCTGTATTATCTCTTTCTGGTAGTCATTATGTATACTATTTTACAAATGTAATTAATAACATGATCTTTGTCACTATTACTGGATGCTTTTTTCCTGCTACCTAATTTCCCTTTTGAGCTTGGAATTTTTCTTACAGATTCAAAAAGTATTTTTTAATTTGTTTATCTAATACCTTTTGTTACTATCTTTCTATACTTGATGTTTTTGTTACCTGGATGAGAATTTAGCCAGGAAAAATAGTTCTGTGTTCTTCTATTCTACTATGTTCATGTATGAAGAGCAAGATGTTGGGTATGCCTTTTTTCCAAGGTTAACTTCATTTAGAGTTTATTTAGAAAGAACCCTTCAGAATGTGAAAGTGTCACGCTATAGAAGTTATTGTATCACTTTATGAATAATTTTTTATCATAGCAAATTAAATTAGAACATCACATTTAAATTATGGATTATTCTTTTAATATTTTTTAGGTTATTTTGATCTCTTTATGGAAAAATGATTTATAGGATGGTTAAGTTTATGCATTACTTTGATTTGATTTGACTTAAAATAATCTTTTTCAGCATTTTGAAGCATTGGCTAATCGAGCTGCTACAACTGGTCATGTTATTGATATCTATGCGTGTGCATTAGATCAGACAGGTCTCCTGGAGATGAAGTGCTGTCCCAACCTTACTGGGTATGTATTTGTAGTTTTTGCAATTATAGACAGATAATTGTTTACAAATATAAACTAGTAATGATAGGAAAAACAGTCATCATCCTACCACTCCAGGACAACTGTTAACAGTTTTTGATACTCCTTTTAGTAAAACTCACTTTAAATTTTTTCTAAAATTCAGTTATAAAGGCACAAGTTCTGTTAGAAAAGCTTGTCTTGATATCATGCAGTTGTTTATTATTATAGTAGCTTTTTGAGATACAATTCATACACCATAAAATTTCCCATTTAAAGCTTGCAATTTAATGTTTTGTTTTTGGTATATTCACAGGTCAAGCAACCATCACCAAATTTTGTTTTAGAACATTTACATTACCCCAGAAAAGTAACTCTGTACCCATTAGCAGTCATTCCCCTTTCCTGCTTCCTTCTTCTTCCTCTCCCCCTCTTTCAGCCTAGACCATTAATGTACTCTCTGTCTATAGATTTGCCTGTTCTTGATCTTAGGAGGAAACCATTTCATCTTTCACCAGTAAGTGTGATGTTAGCTATGGGTTTTTGTAGATGCCTTTATCCGGTTGAAGAATTTTCTGTCCTTAGTTGAGATTTTTTTCATTTAAGGGTGCTGGATTTGCAGCTGGAGTGGGGTAAGTGAGGACAGATTGTGAGGGTCTTTTGACTATTGTAAGGCTTCGGATTTTACTTTGAGATGGGAAGTCATTGGAGAGTTTTCAGTAGAGGAGTGATATGATCTGATGTAATGTTTTAAAGAAACCATCTGACTTCAGTTGTCTATGGTAGAGATATATAGGGATACAGAAATACCAAGTGGTGGCTGAGAAGTGGCTGGATTTTGGGTATATTTAGAAGGTAGAAGATTTGCTGATAAGATTGGATCTGGCATTTGGGAAAACCAAAGGGAGTATGCTGGAAGGATTGCTCTTTATTGAATAAGACTGTGGAAAGAAGAGTATTTGGGGAGAAGATTGGGAGTTCAGTTCTGAATATGTGTTTCAGATGCCATTTGACATCCATGAAGAGGTATTGAGTAGGCAGTCGGATATTATGACATAGGTCTGGGCTGGAGATAAAAATGTAGGAGCTGTCAGAATTTTAATGTTTTTTTAATAGCAATAAAAATGGATAAGATTTACGATTTTGTACATTAACACTGCAAAGATCATTGGTGACCCTGAGAGCAGTGAAAGTTGATGTAGAGTGAACTAGAAGAAGAATAGGAAGAGGGTATTGGAAACAGCTGGTATAGATTATAACTTTTCTTTTTTCTTTTTTTTTTTAATTTTATTTATTTATTTGACAGAGAGAGATCACAAGTAGGCAGAGAGGAGGCAGAGAGAGAGGAGTAAGCAGGCTCCCTGCTGAGCAGAGAGCCCGATGCGGGCCTCGATCCCAGGACCCTGAGATCATGACCTAAGCCGAAGGCAGAGGCTTTAACCCACTAGGCCACCCAGGCGCCCAGATTATAACTTTTCAAACTTTCACATAAGTAGATCAGCAGGATATCGTGTTAAAGTATGGATTTTGGGTTTACTGTGTGTAGGATGAGACTTCGAATTCTGCTTTTCCTACAAGATTCTTGGTGATGCTTATGTTGCTGGACCAAGGGCCACACTTAGTAGTAGGGGTATAGACAATTCTTTCACAGAGGTTTGCTATAAAGGGGAACAGATTAGTGGGTGTAGTGGGATAAGTGTAAGTTGTCTTTAATGTAGTTTGCATTACCAGCTTTAGTGATAACATAGAACATAACAGATGACATGTTTATAAAAGTAGAAAGTCTGAAAGAATTTATATACTACTATTGGAATTAAAATGTTAAGTTGTCAAGACTTCTAGATTAGGTCAGCATACAAAATTCAACTGTATTTTTGTATACTGGTGACAAACATAGAGAAAACAACATTTATAAAGATTTAGGGGTGTCTGGATGGCTTAGTCAGTTAAGTGTCTGCCTTCAGCTTGGATCATGATCCCAGGTCATGCTCAGCAGGGAGTCTGCCTCTCCTCCAGCTCCTGCTTGCTTTCTCTCTCCTACGTGGCATGCTCTCACTCACTGTCAAATAAATAAATAAAATCTTAAAAAAAAAGGTATATAGTAGCATCAGAGATAACAAATCAAGAGTCTCACAGTATCAAAAATAAAATTACCATTAATTATGTTATATCAGTTTTATTCTTTTGCCTATTTTAATTTTTAATTTTTTAATTTTTTTAAAGACTTTATTTATTTGACAGAGAGAAACACAGCCAGAGTGGGAACACAAGCAAGGGGAGTGAGAGAGGGAGAAGCAGGCCTCCCGCCGAGAGGGAGCCCGATGTGGGACTCGATCCCGGGTCTCCGGGATCATGACCTGAGCTGAAGGCAGTCGCTTAACCAACTGAGCCACCCAGGCGCCCCCTATTGTAATTTTTTAAAAAGATTTTATTTATTTATTTGACAGAGAGAAACACAGAGAAGGAACACAAGCAGGGGGACTGAGATAGGGAGAAGCAGGCTTCCTGCCGAACAGGGAGCCCGATGCGGGGCTTGATCCTGGAACTCCAGGAACATGGAACATGACCTGAGCTGGAACATGACCTGAGCTGAAGGCAGATGCTTAATGACTGAACCACTTAGGTGCCCCTGCCTATTTTAATTTTTGATTATATTTTGTTTAAAGGCTACTTAAAGTATTTAAAAATATGAGCAAATGTATGTAAATATTTGTATGCACATGAATATATGTGTATATGTATTCCCTTTTTATATGAGCAGCAAATTCTACATATCTTTTTTTTTAGTAAGATTTTTTTTTTAAGATTTTATTTATTTATTTGACGGAGAGATCACAAGTAGGCAGAGAGGCAGGCAGAGAGAGTAGAAGAAATAGGCTCCCTGCTGAGCAGAGCGCCCGACACGGACCTTGATCCCAGGACCCCGAGATCATGACCTGAGCTGAAGGCAGAGGCTTTAACCCACTGAGCCACCCAGGCGCTCAAATTCTATATATCTTTTCCAACTTTGCATTTTCACTTATACCCTAAAAGGTGCTCTGTAGCAGTATATTACCTCATTGTGCGGATGTACCGTATTTTATTCGACTAGTCTCTAATAGATGATCATCTGGATTGTTATCTGGATTGTTTCCAATCTTTTATTACTAGAAATAGTGGATACCCTTGTGCATATACTCTGCTTTCTGTTTTTGTTTTCCAGAATATCTTTGGGATATATTCCCAATAGTGGGTTGGCTAGAGTAAAGAGAAAACACATAGGTAATTTTGTTTGATATCGTCAAATTTTGTTTGATACATTCAGGTTGCATCATTTTGCACTCCCATCTGTGTTTTCACAGTCTCATCAACAGAATATGTTGTCAAACTGTGATTTTTGCTGAACTGTTAGAACAAAGTGGTATCCCAGAATTGTTTTTATTTGACAGTTAATATTTTTTTAAAACTTAAGAAAAAATTAAAATACATATATGCTTACTAAAAAAAATCAGTATATAAGAGCTTGAGTGAAAATGGTTCTTCAGTCTCCTATTCTCATTCACTGAGTGTGATCCTATTAAGTTTGATGTGATATACACAGGGATAGTATATGCACATATATACATGCACAGGTATATATTTGTTTTTAAGAATGAGAACATGTGCTGTAAATGGTCAGGTATCTTCACCAGTATGGAGAACCAGGTGGCTGGAATGGGAGAGACATATTTTCTACTGTGTACTATTTTGTACCTTTGGAATTTTCTAATGTGTGACTGTATTATCTATTTCTGAAGGAATTCCAGTAAAGTACTGAGGACAAATGCAAGTGTTAAGGTCACTCAGACACCCTTCAGTTTGAGATTATTTGTGGGGTGAAGATAGTTCCATATATTTGAGGTTTTTTAAAATTAATGGTAATATAGCACATTTTGGAAAGTATCTTTAAAATTTAGTAGTATTGAGAGGTAATTTACTTTTCTGGTTTTAACACATGGACCCAATACTTGTGTCACATACATTATTTTTTGTTTTTTCCATGCAGAGGATACATGGTAATGGGTGACTCTTTCAATACTTCCTTATTTAAGCAGACTTTCCAAAGAGTCTTTACCAAAGATATGCATGGACAGTTTAAAATGGGCTTCGGTGGTACATTAGAAATAAAGGTAAGAGCCAAAACTTGACATGGATTATGTATTCAAGAGAAATTTGTAGCCGTGACCTTGATTTTAAAGTAACATTAATCAAATTCAGTATATGCTTTAAAAGTAGTGGTGATTTTATATCAAAAACCAAAACTAGAGATTTTACCAGTGTGTCATCATTAAATGTACTGAAATTTTACTTGAGCATTTCCAAATAATTCTTAGAAAAGAAGATGCTATATAGGTAAAATTTAATTTAACTCTTTTTAAGTGTGCTGTATCTTTTTAGTGTTTCATTTACTATTGTTAATGCTAGGTTTTTTTAATTGTAGGAATTAGTATCTAACTTAAAGGAAATCTATTCTCTTCCATTTGGATAATCAGTAATTGTTTTATTGTTGGTAGATTGTTAATTTTAGTCACTTCTGTCATTCATCTCAAATTTGGATTTAAAAAATCTAAAGGTGGGGCGCCTGTGTGGCTCAGTTGTTTAAGCAACTGCCTTCGGTTCAGGTCATGATCCTGGAGACCCAGGATTGAGTCTGCATCGGGCTCCCTGCTCAGCGTGAAGCCTGCTTCTCTGTCTCTCACTCCCCATGCTTGTGTTCCCTCTCTTGTTGTGTTTCTCTCTGTCAAATAAATAAATAAAATCTTAAAAAAAAAAATCCAAAGGCTTGGGGGCACCTGGGTGGCACAGTCTTTTGGGCATCTGACTCTTAGTTTCGGCTCAGGTTGTGGGATCAAGTCCTGCGTTGGGCCCAAGAAGTAAAGAAGTGAGAATCAGCATGCTCTATTTGGGGAAACTTCCCAATGAGTATGAATGGTTTTTATTGCAATGTAAGGGACATAGTTTTAATTATGTGGTTGGTTGTAGTTTGGAGACGCATGTCTAGGCAGAAGAAGCCATTGTAAATTAATGAAGAGCAATATTTCAGGTAAAATTTGTTTGACAGTGGTATTCAGTTGGTCAGGAAAAAGAATCTTAAGAAAAGTGAACTAGGCGTTCTAATTATTATTTTTTAAAGATTTTATTCATTTATTTGACAGAAAGAGTGAGCACAAACAAGGGGAGCAGCAAGGGGAAAGAGAGAAACAGGCTTCCTGCTGAGCAGGGAGCTTAATGCGGGCCTCTATCCCAGGACCTTGGGATCAAGACCTGAGCTGAAGGCAGATGCTCAATAGACTGAGCTACCCAGTCGCCGCCCAATTTTTTTGATAGAGAGTAACAATAGTTTGAATTTTGGTGTCAGTAGAGTTTGGAAAGAAACCAGTCTTGGTGACAGATTTTTTAAGGGAAGAAAAACAGAAGGTAGCATTTAAGGTTTTAGATTAGGATATATGAATTTTCAGTATGGTATTATTTTGAATTGATGGTCAGGTTTCCAAATAGAGACCTCCTAGATTTTAAATTTGGGCATTATCAACCTAGAAGTGCCCATTGATTCATTATTTCTAACACTAGTATGTTTGCATTGACTTTTGAGTTTTAAATATGGAAAAAATGTCTATTCTCATATACTTGTAGTTAAGTGTATGTTTGAGCTTATCTTTTGAGTACACTGAAGTTTTTATTGTATTCTTACTTTGCAGACCTCAAGGGAAATAAAGATTTCAGGAGCTATTGGACCCTGTGTGTCTCTCAATTCTAAAGGACCTTGTGTATCTGAAAATGTAAGTCGCCTTTACTCTTAAAAGAAAATATAGTTAATTTAAGGGCAGACCAAAAAGAGACGTTCAGTGGCAACCTATAACATTTCTTTTTTTTTTTTTTAAAGATTTTATTTATTTGACAGAGAGAAACACAGCCAGAGAGGGAACACAAGCAGGGGGAGTGAGAGAGGGAGAAGCAGGCTTCCTGCCGAGCAGGGAACCTGATGTGGGGCTCGATCCCGGGTCTCCGGGATCATGACCTGAGCCGAAGGCAGTCGCTTAACCAACTGAGCCACCCAGGCGCCGCCAACCTATAACATTTCTTTAAAAATTATTGTGTAGGCTAATTTTCAGTAGAATGTGGTTCAGTTTCCATTGGTGTAATCTATTTGTGGTCACTCTTTTTGCATACCCCTTTTACCATCTACCTCTAAATTTAAACTTTTGTTTAAATTTGTACTCTCACCAGTCTTCTATTTTTTATTCCTAAGTTATTCCTTGCCCCAGTATGTCTAAAACACCCCAACAACTGTGAGTGAGAAATTTGGAGACTTCTGAAAGTCAAACCCCAAATTTTTTTTGTTAGTAGAATTTCCAGCAAAGTAACCAGATTAACCAGATTTGAGTTTCAGTTCCTTCCTTTTTTGTTATCCCATTTAGTGGTCATATAATACACTTTAAAGATTTTATTTCTTTATTTGACACAGAGAGAGAAATCACAAGTAGGCAGAGAGGCAGGCAGAGAGAGAGGAGGAAGCAGGCTCCCTGCGGAGCGGAGAGCCTGACATGGGTCTCAATCCCAGGACCCTGAGATCATGACCTCAGCTGAAGGCAGAGGCTTTAACCCACTGAGCCACCCAGGTGCCCCATATAATACACTTTAAAATGGTAAGATTATGTAGCTGTAGAGAGGATAATGGGACAGATAACAAAGTGAGTAATCGTCTCTAAAAATACAGAGTTTAAAAATTAATTTTAAGCAGTTTTCATGGTAAAAATTGATATCTAAAGTGTTTTTGGGAATCAGACTGCTTACATTAGGGAATTCTGATCTAGAGAACCTATATTCATATGTGCATATATTATGTTGTTAAATCAATATCTCTTTATATAGATCAGTTAGTTGGATAGAAGGATAGTGATAGTTGTCATTACTTCATTAAATGGTATATACTTTTTTTTAATCATTAAATAATTTATACTTCGAGGGACACTTGGGTGGCTCAGTGGGTTAAAGCCTCTGCCTTCAGCTCAGGTCATGATCCCAGGACCCTGAGACTGAGACTGGCATCGGTCTCCTTGCTCAGCGGGGAAACTTCTCTCTCTCCCTATGCCTGCCGCTCCCCCTGCTTGTGCTGGCTCGCTCTTTTTCTTGTCAAATAAATAAATAAAAATCTTTAAAAGTAAAAACAAAGTATACTTTTTAAGTTTACAATATGAAGAACTTGTATCAATACTTAGCAAGGATTTGAATTATTTTATAATTGTGTAAGAATTAATTTATTAAATAACACATTTATATGACTTTTAAGAATCTTAAGCTTTTAACATTTGTTAAATTAGCTAGAAATGTGAAACCGTGTTTCTTTTCTTCTCTTTTTTCAAAGATTTTTATTTATTTGACAGAGAGAAACACAGCCAGAGAGGGAACACAAGCATGGGGAATGAGAGAGAGAGGAGCAGGCTTGCAGCAGAACAGGGAGCTTGATGTGGGGCTTGATCCCGGGACTCTGGGACCATGACCTGAGCCGAAGGCAGACACCTAACACCTGAGCCACCTAGGCACCCCAACAGTTTTTCTTAACTGCAGTTTGTTCCTCTTCTTTTTACCTTAATATATATTATAGTAGTAGGGATGTCTGGGTTGCTCAGTCAGTTAAGCATCTGCCTTTGGCTCAAGTCATGATCCCAGCATTCTGGGATCGAATTCTGCTTTGGGTTCCCTGATCAATGAGGAGCCTGCTTCTCCCTCTCCTCTCTGCTTATGCTCTCTCACTTGGTCTCTCTCCCTCTCTCTCTGAAAAATAAATAAAATCTTAAAAAGAGAAAAAAAAGAAATGTGAAACAGTTTTTTTTTACTGCAGGTTTTCTTTCTCCTTTTTATCTTAATATATGTTATAGTTCTAGATTGGGGATACCTGGCTGGCTCATTCAGTGGAGCATGCAACTGTTGATTTTGGGGTTGTGAGTTCGAGCCCCACATTGGGTATGGAGATTACTTAAAAGTAAAATCTTTAAAAAAACTGTGTTCTCTGGCTTTCACACACACTGTTTTATTTTTACAGGAGATAGGAACAGGTGGCACTTGTCAATGGAAGATATGTGGACTCAGTCCCACTACAACCTTAGCTATCTATTTTGAGGTTGTCAATCAGGTATGACTTTTTATATTAGAAGTACTCAATTTAGGCCATAAATATTTCATACTTTTTCCAGTAGTAATTATGACTTGAAACTTAATCTGTTTTGTAATTTTTGTTTGTCATTTTCTGTTTCTCAGGGCTGAACTTCTTGGTGAGAATATAAACTATAATAGAAGGAGGTGTTAGGGAAACCTGCAAATGCCCAACATTGGGCAACTCTACTTTTACTCTCAGTTTTCTTTTTCCTTTTTTCTGTCTTAATACAAAATTGAAGCATAAATAAAATCTTAAATTCTGTTCTAACTATGCACTTTTGTAATTAGGCATTGAGCTCCTCCTAGTTGTCACAGGTATATAACAATATATGAAACCCCTACAAGAAAGTTTAATATATCAAAATTCATAGCAAAAGATTGGAAGGTAAAGACTCCAATATTTGCAAAGTTTTTTCTGATACAGAAAGAAGCTATATTAAACAATGTAATGTACAAATTACTGACTGACATGCCAATGGTTATTAGGCATGAAATGAACCAGAGTATTAATGATTAGCCTTCCTAAGACAGGTATAGGAGTTTTTTTGTTTAACCATCAAAATTTGTGAAAAAGAAGTGGCTCTTACTGACCAATCAAGCAATCAATAAAGCAGGGATGCTTATTTTTAAAGGTCATGAAGAAAGTTTCTCGTATTGACCACCTGCTATTTCTTTCTGAGGATCATTATTATAAATTACTGTGAGGCTCTTCTCATTAATAGTTTTCCATTGGTCATTTGTTCATCATTTGATTATATCCCTAAAAATTCTGTTTTCATCTCATATACTGAGGGGAAAAGGACTTGGTTCAGTTTCTCTTTATCCGGCTACTATTTGGCACATTACCTTACTATACTTTTGTGTATCTGTTAATTTCTTTACACTTCTCCCTTTATTTTGTTCTTTTACATTGCTCTGATTATATATTACTTGAAATTGATATCCTAGCTGGATTCACTTCTCTTATTCTTTGTCATGTTCCCTCTTTCCCAGATCCATTTCTCTTTTATGTGGCAAATCACAGCTTTTGGTATGCACTGGAAGCAAGCATCCTTCTGACTGATTTTAGAATGAATTTCATTAATGCTAGGAAAACTGTATGATAACACTGTAATAGATTTTGCTTACTTTTTATTCTTATTTTTACATAGCATAATGCTCCAATTCCTCAAGGAGGGCGTGGTGCAATCCAGTTTGTGACTCAGTATCAACATTCAAGTGGGCAGAGACGCATCCGAGTGACCACCATTGCTAGGAAGTGAGTTGTATTTGTTGTATTTGTTAGAGATTTAATTTAAATCTCAAAACTATTCTGAGTCATGTTTCCAAACTGGGTTTCTGTTTTGAACAACATCTATAACTAGAAAGTCAACATTTACGATTAACAGCATTTTATTTCTTTCTAATCTGGCTTATTGGCTAAAATATTCATTGTTAGGCACTGTAATTTTTTAAAAATATATATATATTTTTAAAGATTTTATTTACTTATGTGACCCAGAAAGAGATCACAGGCAGGCAGAGAGAGAGGAGGAAACAGGCTCCCTGCTGAGCAGAGAGCCTGATGTGGGCCTTGATCCCAGGACCCCGAGATCATGACCTGAGCTAAAGGCAGAGGCTTTAACCCACTGAACCATCCCGGTGCCTTAGGCACTGTAATTTTAAAAAATGACACATTCTTCAAAATATCCTTTTATTTACCATAGTCCTCTAAGAGGAGGAGAAAAATTAAACATTATCCTATAATAGGCAATAATATGAATATACATACAGCATAATATAGCATAATAATAGCATTACTTTTCAATTGGTAATAAAGTTCTTAGCTCCTTTTATCATTGTGCATTTTTTTCAAGTTTTTATTAGCCATTTAATTCATTTACCAAGCCTTTATTAAGTGTCTCCCTTGTGGATTAGGTACTTTTAGGGCAGGCTATGGAATGCAAAGGACTTGAACATACTTGGTCTAGTATACGATCTGGAATAGACCAGTCCTCAAAATTCTCTGTAGTGAAGGGACTGTTTCTTTTTTTTCTTCCAATTTTTTGGAGACTACTACTTTTATTAAATACAATGAAAATGAATTACTAGAAAATGAAACTTTACAAATTCAACATGTAAGTCTCGATTTTTATTATCAGATATTAGACAAAAATTATTGTTTTAAGTTGCTTAAAAATTTCTAAACATTTATTTTCAGTTTCTCTTCTTACCTCCTGGTGAACTGGCACTGGGTTTCCGTATCACATGTATAGCACTGCTTGAGACTGCAAAAGCTGAATGTCTTTTAACAGTTAGTATTATAAGGTAGTAGTTTATGTAACAAAGCCATGTCTGCCTTTCTTTAGGTAGTTACAGTTCCCAAAAGGGAGTGATACAGCATATCAGATGCCTTTTCTTCGTATCTATATGGTGTATTTTCTGAGTAAGGCAAAAGAGAGAGTTGATTGGTATAAACTTACCTGATTTAAGCATGGGCTAGAAAATGGAAACAGAAGGCATTGAAGCTCTTGTTTTATTGAACGGTATTTAAACTCTGGCTTCACTCCTGAAAACCATGAGATTGTTTTGGTGAGTGATGGACATTAGCCTTATGCCTGAACTGAGTATTAGTTGGTTGGATTGTCTTTTGCTTAGCAAAGGATTGTACGTAGATTTATGGTCCTGCTCTGTTACTTTGCTTTATCTTAAAATCCTGGACCAGTGTCAAGGGAATACATTATTCATTTGAACTAAAAATGCCAGCTGAGCATTCACATGGATTTGTTCATATTTCAGGTCAGGAACTTCGAAGTTTTGATTCTTGGCAAACATGTCAAATTTATTTATGCCCCCTCAACACACACACACACACACACACACACAAGCATGCATGCACATGCATGTGCAACTTAAATTGGACATGAAAACATTACTTAAGGAAAAAACTGGAGATACCAACTGAGAGATATTTTATAAAGCCTTAAAGACTTAGACTTGTCAAAAATGTCTTAGAAGGCAAGAAAAGCATTAGTAACAAGTCCAGATTAAAGGGGACTAAGGAGATGTTATCACTAAAGCCAATGTGATTCTGGGTAAAATCCTGTGTCAGGAAAAATTTTGCTATAGAGGACAATTGGACAAATTTGAATGTTGTTTATATATAGGATAAGGTTACGTCAATGTTTAATTTCATGAATTTGATAATTAAGGCTATATAAGAATATAAGATAATTTATTGATCTTAGGTAAACACTGAAGTTTTCAAGGGGGGTTCATAATAATCTCTAACTTAAGTTTGGCAAAGGAGAAAGTATGTTTGTGTATGAAGGAAGAGAGTGCTAACAGTTGATAAATCTAGATGGATATACAGGAGTTTATTCTACTCATAGCATTTTTTTTTAAAAGATTTATTTGTTTATTTGAGAGAAAGAGAGCATGAGCGGGAGGGGCAGAAGGAGAGCAGGAGAGAATCTCAAGCAAACTCTGCGCTGAGCCTGGAGCTAGACGCAGGGTTCCGTATCACAACCCTGAACTCATGACCTGAGCTGAAACCAAGAGTCAAGATGCTTAACCGACTGCCAAGGCAACCCTCTAGTCATAGCTTTTATGTTTAAAACAAATTTTTAAAAAAGATTGAGTTACTTATTTGAAAGAGCGAGTATGTATATGAGCAGGGGGACAGCCAGAGGGAGAAGGAGAGAATCCTCAAGCAGACTCCCCACTTTGTTCAGAGTCTAACTCAGGGCTCGATGCCAGGACCTTGAGATCATGACTTGAGTCCAGATCACGAGCTGGCCACTTAACTGACTGAGCCACTCAGGCACCCCTGTTTAAAATATTCCTTAAGTGAAAAGTTTTAAAAAGTTAGGTAATAATCCAATTAAGAAATGGGTAGAAGACATGAATAGTTATTTTTCCAAAGAAGACATACAGATGGCTGATAGACATATGAAAAGATGCTCAACATCATTCATCATCAGGGAAATAACAATAATGAGATATCACTTTCCCACCTGTCAGAATGGCAAAAATTAACAACACAGGAAACAACAGATACTGGGCGAGGATGTTAAGGAAAGGGGGACCCTCTTACACTGTTGGTGGGAAGGCAAACCCAAAATCCATTTGATTGGATTGGGTTTATAAAACATGTGAATTTAACAAATTATTGCTATTTTATACATAATAGCAAATTAGTCCCTTAAACTAAAATTTTCACTTACTTTTGGTTAGTTTTAGTCAGTGTATTAGCATGGAGAGAAAATACAGAGACTTCAATTATATTACTTTTATCATTAATAATTAAAGACCAAATGAGAAAACATTTTTTAAAATAATTTTGTTCATTTTCCTGGTTAGTAAATGAGAATTATTTAGGCAGGGGAGAACTTCTATTTTTGGCATATTTCCATGTTGCTGTCTTTAGGAAATTGAAATAATTTGAAAGTCTGATACAGAGACTTGTGTATCTGTACACACATGCACACAAATACATATACCTCTGCTATTTTTTTACTTGTAAAAGTCTTAATGTTTTAAGGAATGTGTTTGGAGATCTGTCTTTACAATTATTTTTGAGGACTTTATTAGATTTGGATATGTTTTTCTGAAAAATAATGCTACACCGAAATTGCTATTAGTCATTTTAAAAATGCTAATTTTCTAGGTAATGTTGGAATTTCCAAGTATTAATTTTCTGCATCATGTTAATTTAAATCTGTGTGGTAGCCAACTGTGATATTGCGACTTTAGTAATTCATCAGCATCTCTTTGCTTTCTTCTTGCCTTTAGCTGGGCAGATGCTCAAACTCAAATCCAGAACATTGCTGCGTCTTTCGACCAGGAGGCAGCTGCCATTCTTATGGCCCGGCTGGCAATCTACAGAGCAGAGACCGAGGAAGGACCAGATGTGCTGAGATGGCTAGACAGACAGCTCATTCGATTGGTAAGAAGTAAACACAGCAGCGCTTTTCTCAATCTGTGTGCTTTTGTTTGTCCTATTTGTTGCTTTTGTTAAGTATCTCTTTCAACATACTTAACAGTTTAGCTGAAAGACTGTATGAGAGATTCCTATTCAAGTTTCTGAGAAAGGCATAGTAATGAATAGTACATTTATCTCTTCCGGGAAACTAAAATACCTTTTTTTTTCCTTAAAACGAAAGAGTGACACTTAACCTATTCTTTTTTCTTTCTTTCTTTTCTGGGGCCTGGTATCATATTGTTCCAAATTTAATCCTAAATTATTGTAAATGTTTTTTTCTTGTGCTTTTTTGGTATATTTTTTCCTTCCTGGCTGTGGTTTACTTTTTAATTTTTATTTAAGAGAAGTTAATTGTGATATAAAAATTACATACATTAACATAACATAACCTATATTTTTATATAGGTAAATCTTGATTATCTGGATCTGTATTAGCAAAATGTGTTAGTACAATTATTGAGAATGCTAATTTATTTGGGTTTTTAATATGGCAGGAATCCAATACACATATTTTGACCTAGAATGCTTAACTAAGTTCTAGTCTTTTTTTTTTTTTTTTTTTTAGATTTATTTATTTATTGGAGAGCGAGAACTGGAGCACACAGAAAGAAAGGGAGAGGGAGAAATAGACTCCCCATAAGCAGGGGGCCTGTTGCGGGGCTTGATCCCAGGACGCTGAGATCATGACTTGAGCCAAAGGCAGACGCTTAACCGACTGAGTTACTCAGACACCCTTCAAAATGAAGTGCCCCAATTAAATTCCATTCTTAATGCTACATTTTTACTCAGCACACTGTGGCCTATTATTTTAGTTAAACACCCAGTTGAGAACTCTCTCTGCTAAACCATCAGATTTCTGTTTGTAACAGGAGGTTTTTTTTTTTTTTTTTTTAAAGATTTTATTTATTTGACCGAAACACAGCCAGAGAGGGAACACAAGCAGGGGGAGTGAGAGAGGGAGAAGCAGGCTTCTTGCGGAGCAGGGAACCCGATGTGCGGCTTGATCCTGGGTCTCCAGGATCATGACCTGAGCTGAAGGCAGTTGCTTAACCAACTGAGCCACCCAGGCGCCCCGTGTAACAGGAGGTTTTGCACTCTTTGTTTAGATTTTCAGGTAGTTTTTTAAAACATTCTTGAGTGAACTAGTCTTTGTTTAGTAAAATTAGTCATTTTTGTAACATCATCCAGGACTTTTTTTTTCACTTTACCTTCAAGGGGGTTTTTATACTAACTTCTCCGTGATAAAAGCAGTGTTATAATATCAGCATGTCTTTTTACAGGAAGAGGTGTAAAGCTTCTCATAGAGTTAACCAGTGATTGAACACCATCAGTACAAATGCCAACCCAATTCCTCCAAGATGGACCATTGTTTCTAGATAGGAAGATAAAATGTTAAATATATTTTGACTTTTGCTAGGTTAGGACAGCCGAAACATTTTCTTGAATTACACTATCACTTAGTAGTTTGACATGACTTTAGTGAAATCTGTTGACTCATCAACCTGAATAGAGAAGCTATTATTTTTCAGCTGATTGCATAAACCTCTTTAGTATCATGTGACAGGTTATCAATGCATTCACATATTGTATTGTTTTAAAATGGAACCTTTTCAGGTTCTTAGATTGCATCTTTTTTTAAGATTTATTTATTTTATTTTTAATTTTTAAAAAAATTTTATGTATTTTTTACTTTATTCATTTGAGACAGAGAGCGAGCATGAGTAGGGGGGAGAGGTAGAGGGAGAGGGAGAAGCAGGCTCCCTGCCGAGCCAGAAGCCTGACATAGGGCTTGATCCCAGGATCCTGGGATCATGACCCAAGCTGGATGCAGACACTCACACCATCTGAGCCACCCAGGCACCCCAAGATTTATTTGTTCTAGAGAGTGGGTGCTTGTGTGAGTGGAGGAAGGGGCAGAGGGAGAAAGTCTTAAAGTAGGCTCCCCACTGAGCACAGAGCCCAACATGGGGCTCCATCTCATGAGCCATGAGGTCATGACTTGAGCCAAAATCAGGAGTCGGAAGCTTAACCAACTGAGCCAATCAGACACCCCTCAGACTGCATCTTATTCCAGTATTATACTTAACTATATTCCATATATTAGCATTTATTAGGTTTTATTACTAGTTCTGTGACTTTTCTGGGTAAGAAGTTAGTAATCTAAAATATCTTGCTTCCTGAGCCTTTTCAATGAATGTGATTTTGTTTTAATAAACATTTTATTGGGCCATCTGGGTGGCTCAGCCGTTAAGCAGCTGCCTTTGGCTTCGGTCATGATCCCAGGATCTTGGGATCGAGTCCCGCATCGGGCTCCCTCCTCTGTGAGAACCCTGCTTCTCCCTCTCTCACTCCCCCTGCTTGTGGTTCCCTCTCCATGTTTCTCTGTCAAATAATTAAAATCTTAAAAAGTAAATAAATAAAAAAATAAAAAAGAAACACTTTATTGTTTAGAGAAGAACGTATTTATTTGCCAGATGACTGTGGTTTATAGTAAAGTGCTTTTGCTGTTTTCGTAGAACTATTACTGCATTTTTAGGTTATCACATGTGACACAAAACTGAGTTGTACGGCTTGGGCCATCAGGCTGCATAAAACCATTGAAAAGTAGCTTTCATTGTAAAGATTGACCTTTTCTGTGCCCCTTATTGCCTGTGTAGTGAAATGACTCAGAAGATTAAATTCTTCAGAATTCTCTGTGGGCTTGTGTTTGAATCTTTCTCTTCTATCTCACACCTGAACTTCAAAATTTGCCCTATTGTTTGACATGCTTATAAAACCCAGACACTATTAATACATAAAACAGAATGGCCTTTAAAGAAATAAATGAGACAGTTACAAAAACTATGAAATCACAAAACCTACAATATAATTCACTTCTATACATTCTGCAGTTTTCGCATTACCACTGCAGCACAAGGCTTCTGAGGATAGAGAATAGATGAGTCATGGCAAGATGAAAATTTACTCTTATCTTTTGCCACACCCATATAGCTTGTTTGTCCCTATCAGTCAGTTGGCAAATGTATGTAAGAGGAAGTAGGTGGAAGTAATCTGAGGGAGAGGCTGACATTACCACTAGTGTCCTGCTTTCTGTGCAAAATAGCTTTCACCCGGGTGCCTGGGTGGCTCGTGGGTTAAAGCCTCTGCCTTCAGCTCAGGTCATGATCTCAGGGTCCTGGGATTGAGGCTCCTGTCAGGCTCTCTGCTCAGCAGGGAGCCTGTTTCCTCTGCTCTCTCTGCCTGCCTCTCTGCCTACCTGTGATCTCTCTCTCTGTCAAATAAATAAGATCTTAAAAAAAATAGCTTTCAACAGTTATTGGTGGTTTTCCTTATCATATGTCAAAAACTGAGAGTGGAATTCTCCAAATGAGCATAGTCCTGCATACTGACACATGGGACTGAAAACTGGCAAAAAAAGAAATTGCTAACAGGATAACTTGGAAACCATCTATCACTGTGGCTGGTATTATATGGTATGCAAAATTCAAAAAACAAACAAAAAAAACCAGTTTCTTACAGAACTCCTAGTGACTGAGGGACCCTCATCTATGGTAAAAGTGGTGAGAATGTGATCTTTCCATTTTTAAATTTTATTTTATTTATTTATTTGACAGAAACACAGCTAGAGAGGCAGCAGAAGCAGGGGGAGTGAGAGAGGGAGAAATAAGCTTTCTGGCGAGCAGGGAGCCCAATGTGGGGCTCGATCCTGGGACTCCAGGAACATGATCTGACCTGAAGGCAGACATTCAACGACTGAGCAACCCAGGTGCCCCTACATTCTTCTAATTGATTGAATCAAATTAGCATTCACTTGAAGTGAAGCTCCAGGTACTGACCAGTGACTCTTAGTTACAGAGGCTATTCTAAGATTCATTTTTTGTATTGATTCTGTACTGCTGAAACAGTGATAACAGTACAGATAGAGAAGAGGTTAATAATAGTACCTGAAAGGTACTATACTTTTCTAAGTTTTTTCCTAATGAAAAAAATCTGTGAAATTATACTAACTTGCCTCAATTTGGCACAGTCAGTATAATTGTTTTCTTTTTTCTTGATGACTCAGCCCAATTTTCGTTAAAAATAAACATCTTTTTGGGCACCTGGGTGGCCGACTCTTGGTTTTGGCTCAGATCGTAATCTTGGGATCATGAGATCAAGTCCCACATTCATTGTGCTCAGTGCTCGGTGCAGAATCTGCTTGAGGTTCTCTTTCCCTTTCCTTCTGCCTCTCCCGCTCATGCTCTGTCTCTCTCTCAAATAAATAAATAAATCTTAAAAAAAAAACAAACCTCTTTTTAAAAACTGTTTTTTAGATAATGGGCAAATTATGGCCAGATTGGTGCTCTACCGTGTTTGCTTCTGACACTTTTAACATAAGCCCTTGCTCCCATTGGTCATAATCACTTAAGATACTGGTATCAACATTTGATTTGTCATCCCCATCCAGAGTCTCTTGTTTGGGTCCTTCTTGTGTCCACCTTCATGGATCTGTTCCTTACCTTTTTTTTATTGCTGTTCTTTTTTTTTGACTCCTGACCTTTTTATTGAGTGACACCCTTTTTATAACTTAAACTTGATATTTGATTTTCCCCCCATCTTTGACCTTTGGTTTATCCTCTAACCACAAATTGTATTTTCCCTTTAGCTGTGCTGTTAGCTACAGTGGATAAACAGTTCGTCTGTAATCAGATTTGGCCCAGGAAGTCTCTTTTATTTCAGACCGTTGGACTTTCCTAGCAAATCCTACCCCAGCCAGGTTTTTTCTTGTTACACCAGTGGGACCAGGCACTTTAGTTGTGCTGTTAGTGGTGTGTGTGTGTGTGTGTGTGTGTGTGTGTGTTTTAAAGAGAGAGAGAGTGGGGTTGGGTAAGGAGAGAGAGACCCTTAAGCAGGCTTCATGCCCTGCACAGAGCCTGATGCAGGCCTTGATCTCACAGCCCTGAGATCATGACCTGAGCCCAAATTAAGAGCCAGATGCTTGTGGTGCCTGGGTGGCTCAGTTAGTTAAGCGACTGCCTTCAGCTCGGGTCATGATCCGGGAGACCCGGGTTCGAGCCCCGCATTGGGCTCCCTGCTTGGTGGGAGGCCAGCTTCTTCCTCTCTCACTTCCCCTGCTTGTGTTCTCTCTCTAGCTGTGTTTCTCTCTGACAAATAAATAAAATCTTAAAAAAAAAAAAAAAAAAAGAGGTGCTTAACTGACTGAGCCACGCTGGTGCCTCTGTTGTGCTTTTTTTAAAGATGACCACATTTGGGCGCCCGGGTGGCTCAGTGGGTTAAGGCCTCTGCCTTCGGCTCAAGTCACAATCTCGGGGTCCTGGGATCGAGGCACACATCAGGCTCTGCGGCAGGGAGCCTGCTTCCTCCTCTCTCTCTGCCTACTTGTGATCTCATTCTCTGTTAAATAAAAATAAAAATCTTAAAAAAAAAAAAGATGACCACATTTGTCATTACGGTGTATCTGTAGAGGTTATGCATTGACCATAAAGGGCCCTTTTATGTGTCTGCCGTTGTGTATAAATAGTTACTGAATTAAAGACAGGACTAGCTTTCTTATAAGTATTGTTATTTTCCTTAAGAAAATTATATTGTTGCTTTTTCTGCCCATTCTTATTACTTCTAAATAACTCAAACCATGGATGGTTGATATACCTCCTTTATTATTCAATCTGTTTTTTTTTTTAAAGATTTTATTTATTTATTTGACAGAGAGAGTCACAAGTCGGCAGAGAGAGGAGGAAGCAGGCTCCCTGCTGAGCAGAAGGCCCAATGTGGGCCTCGATCCCAGGACCCGGGGATCATAACCTGAGCCAAAGGCAGAGGCTTTAACCACTGAGCCACCCAGGCACCCCAGTCTGTTTTTTTTTTTTTTTTTTTTTTTTCCAATCTGTATTAGTGTTTTGGTTAGGTTATAAATAAGGACTATTCCTCATGATTCCAGTAATTAATGCTAGGGCACTTGGTAAGTGTTCAAAAAATCTTTTAAGAAGTAACTCAAAGTGGGATGCCTGGGTGGCTCGGTCGTTAAGCGTTTGCCTTTGGCTCAGGTCATGATCCAGGCGGGTCCTGGAATCAAATCCTGTGTTGGGCTCCCTGCTCAGCGGGGAGTCTGTTTCTCCCTTTCCCTCTGTCCCTCTTCCCAACTTGTTCCTTCTCCCTCCCTCTCTCAAATAAATACAATCTAAAAAAAAGAAAAAAATCTGTGTGGTAAAAATATCATTATCAAAATTTAATGCCAACTTGTATGTATGACTTCCATCTATGACATATTCTTATAATAGAATGTGGAAGTTTTCATATATGGGTTTATGTGTATATATATGTGTATATATATATGCTCTTACAAATTAGTAGGAATTGAGCAGAAAATGAATAAAGGTCATGAACAAGGAATTAGCCAAAGAAGGAATGCAAGTAACCAGTAAACATATGAAAAAATTTTCAAAAAAATTATCAATCTTATTTATAATCAAAGTTAAAAAATAGAGCTAGCTAACAATTTTTATCTGTCAAACTGGTAAGAATTAGAAAAACATAATGATGCTTAAAAGTTGGTTAGTATTCAGGGAAATGGACAGCTTCATAGCTTTTAGGTTTGGAGTATGAACTGTACAACTTTTATAAACATCTGTATCTGTATAACCTTATGTATAGAGGCAGTTGATGAGATATAATAGAAGCTTAAAAACTGCCTTTTATTTAGAAATTCTACCTGTAAGAACTTATTCTAGGAATGTAACCTGATAAATATAAATGCTAATAATGAAGGATCGGGTAAGATTGTTATGGTATATATTTTAATATATTGGAATGCTAGTCAGCCATTTAAAATGAAATGATAGATTATATTTAGTGATATGAAGATAAATGTTCATAACACAAGCAAAAATTTTGGACATAAGTGTCAAATACGTCCCACTCTAAAAATTAGCCTTTTGGACATACCTGGTTACCCAAGCATAAAAATCAATAATACTTTTGTTACCCTCATTAACCATAACATCAGATTTTCCTTATGCTTTAACAGAATTCCAAATAATTAAAATTTAAATTAAATTCATTAAAGGTTAAATTAAAATTTAAAATGTGCATATTGTAATGTCTGGTCAATAGTTCTGAATAATGTGTGACTACTGGTTTTGCTCACAGAATCTTTTTGGTATATTTGACATTTTAGATTTCAAGTTATCTGATACTCAAATCAGCAATTCAGGAGAGCTTTCTGCAATGGTGAAAATGTTCTGTAATCTTCACTGTCTGTTCTGTTATAGAAGTATTTACTACTCACAGCTATTGAGCACTTGAAATATGGCTAGTGTAATTGAGGAACTGAAATTCTATTTAATTTCAGTTTATTTAAATTGCTGCATGTAGCTAGTGACTATCATATTGTACAGCAAAGATTACTATCTTAAAAAGAGATTACTATCTTAATCTATAAGTTCATCAGTGAAATGTTCTTAGGGGGCATTAAAGACAGTAATACTTTTATTTTCAGATACCAAGATCTATTTTCTCAGGGATAGCTCTACAACTATAGCTATTCTTGCATGACAGTAGTTTTGAAATGATTTTTCTTGAAAGCCAAAAATGTGATCAAACCAATTATGTCTTTCTATATGCTCTATCTGCATAGATAACTACATAAATCATGTGGTTGAACATTGCAGGAAGCAAAAGCAACTGCACTAACAATAGCAATAAACTCTGCTAGTTTTTACTTGTAATTTGTTTCCTTGATCATATGTGAGTACCGTGCTGAACATGCCAAGATATAGACCAGTTACATAAGTACTGCAAAAAAATGTTCAGATCAGAGACTGTGCAAGAAAAAGAAGAGGAAGCTAATTTTTGTTGAGTGCTTGGTGTTAATCATGGTGCTAAGCACTTTCTCCTATGGATTATTTCAGTTATTTAGTTGCCTTTTGTCACATTATCATGGAAGACTTTCTTGCTTGATAGGGTGTGTGCCTCCATTTACTTTATTTCCTTCTAATTTTGCCTTTATGTTTCTTCTTTTTTTTACCAGTTTACCTGTTCATCTCAAATGTTCTTTTCCTCAAGTCTTTTTTGGCCTTGTGTTTATTTTACAGTTCTGTGTCATTGACTTGCTTTTGTAACCACTGTGGTATTTTGATAGTTGCATCTTCCTATTAGTAGACTCCTGTCCTTTATAGGCAGAGTCTTAAGGGGCACATTTTGATCTCTTTGGGCCATTACCTAAGAACTCTTTATTTGCTATCAGAGATGCTTAGTTAAAGAAAAATCCAATCATTGAAGATGAGTTGTTAACTGCATTGGAGCAATGTTTTATTTGATTCTTAAATTCAGATGTATTTCTTTGGGTGTAATCCTTTTCTTGGTAAGTAAATTCCAATTTTATCCATATCACGTATCTGCCTTCTGAAGAGTGATAGTCTTGTTTTATTTTTTTTTAAAGATTTTTAATTCACTTATTTGAGAGAGAGAGAGTACTAGCAGGGGGAAAGGCAGAGGGAGAGGGAGAAACAAACTCCCTGCTGAGCAGGGAGCCGACTAGGTGCTCAGTCCCAGGACTCTGAGATAATGACCTCAGCTGAAGGCAGACACTTAACTGAGCCACCCAGGTATCTCAAGAGTAATAACTTTTTTAAAAAAATATTTTATTTATTTAGTTGACAGAGAGAGAGAGATCACAAGTAGGCAGAGAGGCAGGCAGAGAGAGAGGAGGAAGCAGGCTCCCCGCCGAGCAGACAGCCCGATGTGGGCCTCGATCCCAGGACCCTGAGATCATGACCTGAGCTGAAGGCAGAGGCTTTAACCCACTGAGCCACCCAGGCACCCAAGAGTAATAACTTTTAAAAAATGGAATATATATAGGCAAGAGGGTTAGTTGTATGCCAGGAAATATATTACTAACACATTTTATTTTGTTTAGTGTCAGAAATTTGGAGAGTATCACAAAGATGATCCAAGTTCCTTCAGATTTTCAGAAACTTTCTCCCTTTATCCACAGGTGAGTAGATAAAAAGTCCATGTTTTCTTAGTGTTGACAGTAGCACTGGGTCTTATTTTTCTGTTGTTTAAGAATATAAGACCTGTTGTATTAGGTTATTCTTTTGGTAATGTTTTAAGTTTGGGGGTAGCTAAGAAATTAATATTGTGCTTAAGTAAGTCATTGAAAAGTGTGTAAAATATTTATGAAGGCTTTCAAAACAGCCATTTATTTGTGGTGAAAGAAATTTACACTGGAACTCTACGCTGTGGAGTATAATCTGTGAGGTAAATTAACTTTCCATCTGCTGCAAGGGATCTTTAGTTGTAGTAGTACTTAAAGGAAGTAACTTGACCAGTCAACTAGTCTTACAGCATGGTGCCATTTCCTGAGAACAATTTTATGAGGATATACCAGATAAATGGAAAAGAAGTTAATTTGATTTATCTTACAGAGCTTTTTCCACTTGAGCTGTAGAATCTGTATGTCTTATTTTGATACATATTTTTAAAAGTCTAGGTTGTTTATATGATGAGTAACAGAGAACGTTTGTTCAGCTGAGGTCTTGAAGGAGGAAATTTCAGGAGAATAAAGATGACTGACATGGATCTCACTGTCAAGGAGCTTTCAGTATGCAGGGTGAGATCTGAAATATATATAGTACAACAGAAAAGAAGAAATGCTATGAGAAATAATACAAAATTTAAAGGAAACTTAAAGGAATCCTTCCAGGTGAATGGTTTGATGCATCTTTATTTCATTTTAGCTTAGCCTGGAAGGGTGATTATATGGAAATGTGGAAGTTCAAATTTTTGCCCATGAACACCTTGCTCAAAGCTTCTACTTTGTTTTCAGAACTACTGTTATTTTTTATTGATCTATAGTGTAGAAACTTCATGTTTATATAGGGAGATGTCTCTAAACCTCTGGTTGCACTTTTGGAGAACTAGGAAAGGCCTCATATTAGTAGCAGAAACTAATAGGAAAGAGAATGTAGAAATTAGCCTTAGTATTTGATTGAATGCCAAACAGTTTCCTTTCTTTTTCTTCTCTCCTAATTCCAGGCCTTCTTTTTAGGCTTTTTGATAGTTGATAGATCTCCTAAGAAATCTGGGTCTCTCATCTTTTCCCTCTATTGGAAATCACAGAGGACCCGGAAAAAGTTTTTTTTTTTTTTTTTTTAAAGATTTTATTTATTTGACAGAGAGAAACACAGCCAGAGAGGGAACACAAGCAGGGGGAGTGAGAGAGGGAGAAGCAGGCCTCCCGCCGAGCAGGGAGCCCGATGTGGGGCTCGATCCCGGGTCTCTGGGATCATGACCTGAGCCGAAGGCAGTTATCCAACCAACTGAGCCACCCAGGCGCCCCCCAGAAAATTTTTTTTTATCTGGGTTTTCAAAGCCTGATGCTCTTCTAAAAACTAACGTATACTAAATTTAGGGAAGGTTTTTAATTCTGAAATATCTATCCCCAGCTTTACTAGTTACACATTGCTGTGAGTAAACAGGAATGGCTGAAGTGGTAAGGGATGAGAGAACTTCTCACTGAATTCTGATCACTGAACACAAAAGGAATGAGAGGGTCACTGAGTGGCCTGTGTTGGGAGAGACCTGTGGAATAAGTCCCAGGCAGGGGCATCATGTAGGCTCTTGAGCCCTAAGGGCAGAGGGAAGTGGAGAGAAGTAACTGTAAGACAAATTTCAGGTTCTTTGGAGAGCTGATTCTTTTGATTATATCTGAGACCCTTTGATTGTATCAAAGTATAGTGTAGCTGTCCTTTATTCAGGCCACACTCTTCCCTTCTTTTTTTATCTCTTTCATCTGAGGAGTGGGCAGAAGTTACGTGAAAGGGGAAAGAAGTAATGAAATGGTCTAAAGAAAGCTTCTTAGGGATGAGGAAGGACTTAAATATTAAGAAACAAGTGGGTGTATATAAGTTCTTTTTTTTCTTTTTTAATCCATGCAGACCCTTTCTAGTACAACTTTTGGGAGCTCTCAAAAAGTAGAAATTTGTTAATCTATTTTTATGTTCTTTTGGATTCTTTCAATGGTGGTAAGGAATAGAAGTAAAAAAAGTTCAGAGATGTGGCCAGAGCGATGAGGAGTAAAAACAAAGAATGCTGGTAATGTACCACAGTGTAGCATCAGCCTCTGAATAACTAGATCTGAACAAGGAGTTTTTGTTCCTAGTCTTGCTATCCTTTTGAGTCATCTCTTTTACTTAAAATTTTTTTATTGTTGTTAAATTATATTTTCAGGTAACTGATAAAGATCATGAATAAGATTCTTAAGAATATAGATTAGAATGTTCTTATTATAACTTGTTTTGTCTTAATAGCTGTAATCAAATGCTTTTATAATAGTAAACTCCTGTTGTAGTAAGATCAGTAAAAGCTATCTCATGTGTTTTTTCTTGTAGTTTATGTTTCATTTAAGAAGATCTCCTTTCTTACAAGTTTTTAACAATAGTCCTGATGAAAGTTCATATTATCGTCACCATTTTATGCGTCAAGATTTGACCCAGTCCCTAATCATGATTCAGCCTATTCTGTATGCATATTCTTTCAGTGGACCCCCAGAGGTAAGAGAGGCAGAAAACAAAAATTGGTTTCATTACTGTGATGTGTGTTATTTAAAAGTGAAAACAACTAAGTTTTTCTTGGAGTATAGTTACTGAATACAGGAATTTAGCTCAAGAAGTTATGTTATTCATATATTCACTTAAAAATACTTGAGTGCTTATAGTAGGTTGCCCTAGGAGATTATTTAAAAAATACAAAAAGTGAGATGGAAGAGACTTTTAAGATGAATTTTTGTAGTTATGTGTTTGATCAAATCCTCTGGGGCTTGTGATTATTCTTAGGTCTTTTTTTTTTTTTTTTAAGATTTTGCTTATTTATTTGACAGAGAGAGATCACCAATAGGCAGAGAAAGAGGAGGAAGCAGGCTCCCTGCTGAGCAGAGAGCCCGATGTGGCCTTGATCCCAGGACCCTGAGATCATGACCTGAGCCGAAGGCAGAAGCTTTAACCCACTGAGCCACCCAGGCGCCACTATTCTTATGTCTTTAATAATGATGGTAATGATGATTCTAGAACTGTAGCTTATTCCAGAGTATACTGTCTGATAATTAGGACACTCTGTCTAAAGAAAACCACTTGCTTAAAGATCATCTCATTCTCCTGTAGCTTTTTTTAGAACATAAGATACAGTTGATGATAAAGGTGTGTAGTTAGAAAGGTAATAGTAAAGTCACCCATTTAGTTTTCTTAGCAAACTGTCCCACTTACTTCAACCAATCGTTAAGTAGTTTTTCTATTTTGTAGTTAAAATTATCTGTTTTACCACTTGCAAGTATGTAATGACTGTATTTAAAAATAATAATTAAGAATGGTCAGCATAGGGGTGCCTGTGTGGCTCAGTTGGTTGACCTTTGGCTCAGGTCATGATCCTAGAGACGCAGAATCGAGCCTCACATCGGGCTCCCCGCTTGGCGGGGAGTCTGCTTCTCTCTCTTTCAGGCCCTCTGCTTGTGTTCCGTCTCTAGCTCTGTTTTTCTCTGTCAAATAAGTAAATAAAAACTTAAAAAAACAATTAAAAAAAAAAGAATGGTCAGCATAAAGAGAATATTTTTTAAGAGAATATTTATATCTCTTGATGAATGATCTTTTATGCCTTTATTCATTGTTTTGTAAAAAATAGTGTATAAAACATTTTGTTACTAAAATTCTTTTTAGTTTGTCATAGTGTCTACTTTTCTAGAAAATATTGTTAATGTGATAGTCTAGCTATGTATTTGGTTTTATAGTTCTTTGACTCAGGAAAGAAAATTTTAGAGTTTTTTTCCTAATTTCTGAGTAATACATGTAAATTGTAGATATCTGGAAAATGTAGATTAGCATTTAGAAGAAATTTGGAATCCCACAATCCCTATTGTCTGCTCCTGTTAAAATTCCAACCTTTTCATTTAATCCATGAATCTCGTTAGCTTCATTTACTTGAGGCTTTGCTTTTGGAATTACTCTCTTCCATCATCACTTGTTCTTCCTCTGGGTCATTCTTATAAACAAAGAAACCCAAGTCACATTCACGTTAAAAACCAACAGACAAAACCACCCTTGGCTTCACATTTTCTCTAATTGCTACCCATTTCTCTGGTCTCAGTTGCAGCTAAACTCAAAGTTACCTGTTGTCTATATGATGATCTCACCGCACATTCTCTTTTCAGCCAACATTATTTAGATTCTTGTCCTTAAGATTACACTGAAGCAACTCTACCAGGCCACTAATGTCCTGCATCTTGCCAGAACTCCTGACAGCATTTATTTACCTAACGAGGACTCTCAAAAACCTTTTGTTTTAAGTTTCCCCGACACCTGCAATAGCTACTGGTTTTCCTCCTAATTATTGCCTGTTCCTTCTCATTTTCCTTTTGCTGACTTTTTTTCAATCTTTGAAGTGTTGATGTGCTGCAGGGCCCAGTCTCTGGCTTTTGCTCTGTCTTCCCTCTCTGTGGTGTAGATATATACAGTGATGTAGTATGATCACGTAGTTTTCATTACCATCTTCATGCATGTGATATCCTAGTTTATGTCATTAGTTCTGGCCACTCCCTTACATTTCCTACTCAGAACCATTTTCCATCTTCAAATTTGCTCTTCCCTAAGACTTTACCCTTTCACTCAACGTGGCTATCATCAGGTTTAGGAGTTAACCCCGATTTCCTCTCGGGTCTACTCTGTTTTTGTGATTTCTTAGAAAATTAAGATGTACTGTAAGAATTCATGATAGCGAGATATTTTTAAGTTATAAAGTATAAATTTAAAATGTTAAAGATATTCTGGAAAGATATTTGTAACTTTATGAGTTATTTATTTTTCTGGCTTCCTGTTCTCTCCTTGTTTTCTTCTGTTAGCCAGTTCTTCTTGATAGCAGCAGCATTCTTGCAGATCGCATTCTTCTCATGGACACGTTCTTCCAGATTTTGATTTATCATGGTGAGGTAAGATTCCGTAACATTTAGAGCTATGCATGTATGTCAGTAGAGTCTCTTTATTCATGGAAGCTTTCCCTTCTTTACTATATAGTTACTGTTTTCTCTCTGATAAACTTTTATTCCCATTTTTATGAAACAGGTGTAAAATATGATTCTTCCTGCTATAGGTTTTTAGACTTCATTTGCAGTTGGCCTACCCATGCTTGTTTTGTCCATTTGTCCATGTACGATTGGATAATGGATTTTACACAAAGCATAGCATTGTGAAAAGTAAAAGCATTGATGTATACAAAGGCATGCCATGATTTTGAGTTTTACTTGAGACTTCGAGAAGGGAAAAGCCTTTGTTAGTAGGCAGGCTCTCCTTTTCATTATTTCATGTTAATCACTTAAGAAGTATTTCATTTAATGCATTGAAAGTATTTAAAAAAAATTATTCCACATGATCTGAAAACTCACTTAAAGCATAAGTGAATTAAAATTAAAATTTATACCTTTACTTAACTGGAATGGTACATGATTGAAAAGAGCAGAATATTTGAGTTGCCATTAAGCTTTAATCCAGGTATTTAGCAGAACTCTGTTCATTCCTACATTTATTTGTTCAGCCAGTAATTAAAATGTTTCCTCTGTATAAGAAAGCACTGTATTCTGGATGCCTTGAAAGCTACAGAGATTTTTTTTCACAGATCCACACTCAAACTTACGGTCTAGAGTTTTAGTAACTTGTGCAATTTATTTTTTTCAATTATTTTAATCATAAACGATTTTAGATTTGTACTGTACTTGTAGAGGTGTACTCAAAATATCCTTTTAAGTAATATGATCTAAGCTTTTTGAAAGATTTATTGATTATTATTTTTAATTGATACCAGTACTAATATCCTGTAATTTTTAAGGGTAATGCCTGTTACATGATAGAGTGAGGTTTTTTGCCATAGTTTTATTTAATAGCTTGTTAATGTGCTTAACATAGAAATCTGAAATGCACATGACTGTTCAAATATAGAGATAGAAAGCCATAGAGAGTGTATATTGACTGATGCAGTTAAGTTAGAAACCAAGCCAATTAAATTTAATTAATTTAAATTTTTGGATGATTTAATTACATAGTTTTTGGAGCCATTTACCTAATAAAAGAATTGATTCAGACGCTTTTCTACAGATCTGTTATTTTTATAATGTTATTGCTGTCATTACTAAAGTTTTTATGTTTATATCTTGCCAGAATGTAACTCCATCAATAAAGACTTTATAATAGTAGGTAAATTTTGAAGTCTCTGGGAAATCTGTTAACAAAACTCCTTGTTTATCATAAACTTAAGTAGATAGATGTTAGCGAATAATATAGACGTATTTAAAAATTTTTCTGGTTTATTTTAAAGGAGAAGAAATATTCTAATTTTGTGTCTGTTTACCCAAGAATACCAAAATTAGTGTTCTTTATTTGAAAACTGATAAATGAAACAATGATTTATAGTTTTCTTATTTTCTAAAGATTTTCTAAAGATCAGTTCCTCTTAAAGTTTTTGGATAGGCAAGAAATTAAAAGTAATAATTCCTTTAATTGCTTTAAAATCAGACCATTGCACAGTGGCGCAAGTCAGGATACCAAGACATGCCAGAATATGAAAATTTCCGCCATCTTCTGCAAGCCCCAGTGGATGATGCACAGGAGATTCTTCACTCCAGGTTTCCAATGCCGAGATACATTGACACTGAACATGGAGGTAGCCAGGTGAGTGTAGATAATTTCTTGTTTTTAGTATTGTAATGAGTTGTTCCTACTTGCCTTCTGACTTTAGTATGAAAAGACTGCTTCACAAGGCAAGGAAAGGGGAAGGAGATGGGTAGAAGAAGGTTTACAAGGGAAAATACACTTGCTTGTGATTATGGCTGGTTGCCTAAAGCTAGCAGTTTCTCCCACCTTCTACCACCAGCCCAGGTTTAATAATGGAGCCATGTTATAGTGGCACATCAGCTTTAGTTGAGCAAGAAGATCAACTTGGAAAAAAATTTAGTGTACCTTTTTTAGTATAATTTTGTTAAATATGTTTATTTAATGAAGAAGTCTATGAATATCATGTTTGCGGTAATGTAATTTTTTGTTTTACTCATTCTGTCATTTCAGTTGTCTAGAAAATGTCTTGTAATGGGAAAGCATTATATTACAAAAGGCTTTGTGTTTCTTAGAATTATGAGGATTGAATAAGGTACATGTACATATACACATGGCCCTTTAGGACCTTTCAGAAGGCTAGGTTTAAGACCTCTAACATATACTCTTAAAATAGTTTTTACTTCTCCCTTGTAATTTTATTAGGGCTATAATAAATTAATTATAGGTTATTATAAGTTTGTTTCACATGCTAAAGGCATGGGCCTTGCTTTGTTTATTGTTTCCCACAGTATTATAAAATAGATGATTTATAATAAGAGCTACCATGTATTGAGAATTTGGAAAGCTGTTAATACTTTACACACCTTATCTCATTTGACCCTCATAATAAGACTGAGACGCAGGTTACTTGTGGTCAAGGAAACACAGTAAATGGAAAAGCTGGTATTTGAATCTAGGTGTTCTGACTCTAGAGCCAGTGTTCTTGTGTTAAACTTCTTACTTATAGAGTAGAAAAAGATTTTGTGTGATACTAAATTTCAGAAGATATGACTGTTTTTCCAGAATGAAATAATTATTTATGCCTAGTTCTTTCCTTCATGTCTCATCATGTGTAGTGCTATTTTCCTCATTTATTCTGATTTTCATGATGATAAGTCTTAGTGGAGAGATGGTTAAAATGTTGGGTAAGTTGTCTTATGGAATAGCCTATAGTTTAACAACGTTTGAGAATCATTGTTTAAGTTAGAAGAATGTATAAGGTACTTTTTGGTACTTCAAATCTCTGATGACGTTTCAGACCAAGTGTTTAGTAAATTTCACACTAATCTTATCATACTTGTCACACACATAAATTTTATCTGAGTTTTGGATTCAGCAGTTTATTATTGTTGTTATGAATGTATGATTTGGAGAGAAGAGGCTGCATTTATTTATTTGTAACATGTAGTGGCCCACATATTTCCAAAATTTAGTTTATTTTTTTAAAAGTTACCTTTTAATAAAGTTAATTTTGTCAAAACATATTAAATAAAGTTGATTTTAGATTGCATAATATGTTCAGCTCATATTGACTAAATCTGTTTTTGATGGATAATGTTATTTCTTCTTTGCTTTTAAGGCCCGTTTCCTGCTTTCAAAAGTCAACCCTTCTCAGACTCATAATAATATGTATGCCTGGGGACAGGTGAGTGTAAATAGTGGATTATGAAAATTATTTCTTGTGTATTTATAGTTTGTTATTTTAGTGAGATCTACCTTTTCCCCTATGTATTTGCTAATGATTTCTGTTGGAAAAGTAATGAGAAAATGAGTAGAAAATAGAATTAGCATCTGATGGCACCACAGAAAATAAAAAGTGATCATATCAAATAGGTAGAATGCCTTTAGGACTATACCCTTGAGGTAAAAAGCAATATATACTGTATAATATAGGAAGTGATTTAAGCTTAATGCTAGGACATGAACTATAAAATGCCACACATAAGTTGGAAGAGGTCAGGGATTGTAGTTGACCAAGAGAGGCAGGAGACCTGGCAATCTTTGTTAATATATTTTGATCTGTTAGAAGTCCTACCTCTTGGTACAATATATCAACATTTAGCAAGTATGCAATGTAAAGGACTCTGTATTGGTACTTTCCGGTACATAGTGATCATCCTGGTTGTTGTTGTTTTTTTTTAAATGTTTCAACTTTTTATTTAAATTCTAGTTAATATATAGTGTAATGTTGGTTTCGAAGGTAGAATTTAGTGATTGATCACATTGATCATCTTTGCTTTTAAAGAGCTGGTAATCTAACATTAGAGATAAGATACATATCTAAGTAATTAAATATAAGTCAGTATAGATCTGTTCTTTATTAGAAAGATATAAAATATTACAGGGTTTAGAAGAGGAAGAGGGAAGAGAGCACACGGTAGCAGCAGGAGACCGTGTGTGATCAGAAAAGAGCTCAGAAAAGGGAACATGTCCTTTTAGTATAGCTACAGTTTCAAGGAGTAGAAATTATGTGAGAGCTTCCAGGTAGAGGACAGTGTGGACCAAAGAGCACACATAGGATGACTAGAACAGTAAACTGGAAATGTATCATGTGACTAAATTGTGGAGGTTGAGTGTTGAGGAGCTGAGTCTTTGTTTAGTAAATAACAAAATGTTACTGAAGGTTTTTGGACAGGGACAAATTTGAGTCTTAGATAATATAGGTGAATGTTAAGATTAATTGGGAGCAGTCTGTAGGTTGAAACTATATTTTGAAGTAATCCAAATGAGGGGGAATGAAGGCAGGATGGTGAAAAAGAATACATTTCCGTGATATTTTAAAAGTGGAACCAGTGAGCTTTGATTAGAAGTTGCAGGAAAGTAAAAAATTACTGTAGGGCAAGACAGCTAAATGCAAAATCTGTATTCTGATTGGATTCTAGGTTAGAGAAAACAACTATAAAGAACATAATTGGGACAGTTTGTGAAATTTGAATATGTACTGTATATCAGTTACTAGTGTAATATTATTAAATTTCTTGATTGTGATGCTGTTGTGATTATATAGGTGATTGCCCATGATCTTGGGAGATATATACTCAAGGTGGTAAAATATCATGATGTCTTCAACTTACAGAAATAATTCAACAAAAGAAAGAAAAGAAAAGGAAACATAGAAACATAAAGCAAGTGTGGCAAAATGTTAATCAGTGAGTTTAGGTATAGAGTATATGGGTGTTGATTGTACTTTTTTCTCAACTTTTTAATAGATTTGAATTTTTAAAAAATAATTGAGGGAGAACAAGGTAATATAGGATTTTGAGCCTGGGTAACTAGGAGAACATGTGCCAAAGAGTGGGAAGGCAGAGAGAAAATGTTTGATTTTAGGCACACTGAATTTGAGATAACATCTAGATGACCAAATTGAGGAGGCTATTAGAAATTTGGGTTTGGTAATAAGGCCAAGGATGTGAAAGTTGATCATGGACAGGTGATAATTAAATCCATCACAGTGGATACTTGTTCAAAGAGAGAGTAGAGAGGAAAAAGAAAGATGAGATAAACCCTTGAGGAAGTACAAGCGGTAGGAGTATTTTATAAATAGAGAGGTGGAAGAAAGATGAGAAGAACACCATACCATGTCATAGTAGATGAGGGAGGGCTTTATAGAAAGAGGGAAGGAGGTTAACAAGTTCTGAGATGCGGCCAGACCTTAGAGGAGGGTGAAGACTTAAAAAAGGTGGATGGATTTGAAGACAAAGAGGTCATTTGTGACCCTGGTAAGCAGTTTTAAATATTAGTTGAGTACAGGGTAGATTGTAAAGAATTAGTGGGTGGTGAAAAAGTGAAGGTTTTAAGTGTAAGTGGCTCTTTTGCAAATTTAGGCTGAGTTCGGGTAGTAGGATAGAAGGATGATTCTTATTAGGGCAAGGGCACACAACTTATTTGTAGACCAAGTGTAAGATGCTAACCGAAGAACAGCTTATAGATCTTTAAGATCTTCAGAAGCAAACAGTGCGATCACAAGCACTGTATGGAGTTGAAACACTGGTATGGAGGCAGGACATTTCTTTCTGCAGAAGCAAATGGTAGGAAGAGTAATGACAGAGAAAGGTGTTGAGGGCAGAATGCTCATATTGGGTAATTGCCTATATCTTTTCAGTAATAGTGGGCTATTCACTAAGAGTGAGACATGCTGGGGTTAAAGGACTAGAAAATAGAAAAGATTTAAAAACAGCTATAAGGAATATAAGAAAGCAACAGCAGGTGAATAAAAGGCTTTTATAGCAGTGAGGGCCCACTTTATTTCCTAACAATTTGTAGAGTTTGCTTCTCTTATATTCTTTAACCATGCTTTGTAGTTCAGGCATTGCATCCAAGATGAAAGACTTTGGGGTGATTTAGCATTGGAGATAAGAAAGATGGACACATTAAAGGGAGTGCAATAATTTTGAGCAATGTTAAATGACTGTGAGGTCCAGAAGATGTAGTAATTAGGATTAAGGCCCCTTCCCTTTAAATACAGAGGTGCTTCAAATTTTGCCCTGATTTCTCTGCATACATTGTTTTTTTCAGTGATTACATATACCTATATAGCTTTAGCATTCATCTGAGACTACCCTGAAAATCTCCATCATTGGTTTGGCTTTACCTTGAGCTATAGACTGGAATTTCTATAACTGTCTGTTATATGTCACTGGAGCTTCCCATAGACATTTCATAAGCAACATGTCCCAACTTCAATTTACCTCTTTTATACCATCTTACTCTGCTTGACTTCCCTGTTTTTACAGAGGGCCCCACTACTGTCAATTTCCAAGACTTGGAACTTTAGTCATTTGGATTTTATTTTCTCCCTTCTGCCCCTGATTATTCACAAATGGTTTGATCTCTTTCTCCTATCCATTCTCTCCTTTCCCTGTCACTAACTGAGGTCAGGCACTTGCTACTTTTCACATAGACTGTCAGGGCTTCAGCCCTGTTTCTTCCATTTTGACAATGGCCACAGTGGTCTCCTGGAAGCAGTTCTAAGTCAGCACTGCAGTGGAATTTTTAATCTTTGGGGCACCTGAGTGGCTCAGTTGGTTAAGTGTCTAACTCTTGGTTTTGGCTCAGGTCATGATCTCAGAGTCATGAGATCAAGTCCTGGGTCGGGTTCTGTGCTCTGCACAGAGTCTTGCTGAAGATTCTCTCTCCCTCCGCCCCTCTCCCATCTCACATGCTAGCTCACTCTTTCTCAAATAAATAAATAAAATGTTTAAAAAAATCTTTAATAACCTCCTTGGGAATTATATGTAAACTCTTTATACTGCTTTTGAGGGTCCTTTATTGCATAACCAAAGAAGTTTTCCCACTTTTAGCTACTGTTTTGTCTTTAGCCACCTGAACTTCTTATTCCACTTTGAATACAGTAAGCATGTTGCCATCTTTGTGACTTGTCCCTATCACCACATGATAGCCATCTCTTAAGGCTGAGTTCAGACTTTACCGACGCCATGTAACTTTGTCTTTTTCTTTTTCTTTCTCCTTTTTTTTTTTTTTTTAAGATACTTATTTGAGAAAGAGCATGAGCAGAGGAAAGGGGTAGAGGGAGAGGGAGAAGCTGACTCCCTGCTCAGCAGGGAACCTGATGTGGGCCTCAATCTCAGGACCCTGGGATCGTGACCGTTTGAACTGAAGGGAGAAGCTTAACTGACTGAGCACCCTCTGTGAAACTTTTTCTAGATTTTTCATCGCATGACTTGTTTGGTTTAATATCCCTGCCCCTTCATTCTTTTTTCCATCTATTGATGGCCCTTATGAGTGATGACTATGTCATCTTAATTTTTGACTTTCCACAGTACCTTAACATAGCGTGTATTGAGTGTAATAGATTTGGGCAGGAGAACAGAGATTAGAGTATGGGAGCTTTGTGGAAGTATTTAATAAGAGTTAAGGAGCTTTTATGACATAGATAAATAAGTTGAATCCATGATCTAAAACTCCTGAAAGGTAACATTTTTATAGCAAAGAAAGGAACTTACTCTTGGGAAGTGTGGAAGGGGTATAGCATGTGAGAGAAAAAAATGTATGCCCATATAATGTATATACATATGCATTATCAGTATCTCCCTCACCATTCTACTTGCTGTTAAATGAAGTTTGGAATACAGAATGTACCATGAAGTAGCCTTTCCATTACTCTCGAGTCGTTAGAGTAGTGGATTTAGTTCTGGATCTCACAACTTAAGAGAAACTTACTTACGAAAATGATAAGGTGGGAAAGTAGGATCAGTTACTAAAGTTCATGGAAATGGTGATTAGTCATTATGGAGAAGGAGAGGTTAAAGGATGCTTTAAAATAGTATTCAACAGGGGTTTCCTATCATATGTCCTTAGGGGCCAGGAGAGTAACAAATGAGGAAGTTCTTTTTAGAAAATCTTATACTCTTAGTGTGAAGAGGCAATACCTGGGGGTCAGGGGGCTCTGGTGGAGTAGGGTTTGTGGAAAGAACACAGAAATCCTTCTCTAAAGGGGGTAACTGTTCCTCCCCTCTAGCTGATTGTTGTCATTTACATTATTTATTTAACAAAATGTTGTGAACCTACGTTAATGCAGACCAAATAAAATATATCTTTGTGGCTGAATTTCTACATTAAAAAGCGTAGTTTAGTTCATGGAAATAAAACTTGCTTCTTGCTTTTCTCAGTTTAAATTACAACATGAGGGTACCTGGCTGGCTCAGTCAGTAAAGCTGTGACTCTTGGTGTCAGGTTGTGAGTTCAAGCCCCATATTGGGTTTGGAGCCTACTTAAAAAAAAAACCAACAAAACAAACAACATGGTGATGTAGTCCGTATGCTTATAAAGAACTTGTTGAGCTGTTAAACATGGAGAGGCATCATTCTGGGCTAGTAGTTGAAAACTATAAGTTACTTATCTTTGCCTTTTCTTCTTTGTCTATTCCAGAGTTTAGTAATTGCTTGATATGCACAGTAAGACTCAGTAAATATTAGTTATTAGATTTCCTTGTTATCAGTGGGGAAAAATAAGTCTCTCCTTAAGATATTTCATTTTATTTTTAAAGATTTATTTATTTTAGAGAGAGGGAGAGAGACTCTCAAGCAGATGCCCTGCTGAGTGTGGAGCCCGATGCAGGGTTCAGTCCCATAACCCCTGAGATCATGACCTGAGCTGAAATCAAGAGTTGGTTGCCTGACTGAGCCACCTGGTTGCCCCAAAGATATTTTAAAATAGAAAAGAAAATCTGTTTTAAACTTTTAAGTTTAATTCTTATGACCTGGAAGTAGAGGCATTAGAGGCATAAATGAGACCTCTAAGGTCTTTATTGGCCTGTGCTTTTTGTAAGAGAAATTATGTTAATATTTTTATAGATGATAATAACAGTAATATCTGATAAACATTTTGTAGTGTTTCAGTTCCTGTGCTAAGCTTCTTATGCACTCCTATTCAATCATTAAAACACTCTTTCTTATGAAAGAGTATTAACTCTTATTTTTCAGAAGAGGAGATTAGGCTTAAATAGCTTAAGTAATTTATCCAAGATCACTGAACTCTGCAGTGTGTGTATTTGACTCTAGGCCATTCTGACTGGAGAATCTGCATTTTTTCATCATTAAGCTAAATTGATGATTGAAATTTAGGGAGTTAACTTGGTAGCTAAGCATTTTACTAAAAGTTATACAATCTTAAACTATAGTTTTCTTTTTGTCAGAAATCAAGTACCTAGTGGTAAGTTTTATCCACAGATGGCCTGAAGAGGGCACCACTGCAACACTGCTTCCGCACTGCTGTCGTGCTTCGTACACTGATAGAAAGCTTGGATCTTACGGCCTAATTGTGGATATATTTTAAGGAGGAAAAAGTGCAGTTGAAAAATTAAGATCAGTCGGCTGTAAATTTTTGATAAGTTTGAGTTGAGCATGAGTATTTATAATTTCAAATAAGATCTCTACAGTAAAATTAATAAATTAGAAAATTGATGTGTATTTTGTTGACTGTAAGAAATAGATTGGGGATTGGGTGAATCGAGGTGGAAAATGTGTAAATTGAAAGAAAATCAGGGATGGTTACAAAAAGAAAAAAGGAGCTACCAGGTTATTGTTAGTCTAAGTTATATTTTTGAGGCCTCTGCTTCTCCATGTTATCTATGAATGTACAATAAAAAAATATTTCAGTGTTATAAAATAATAGATTTCTCAAAAGAGGTAATAGCTTAACCGTGTTTGATTCCTGCTGTGTGGTCAGGCATTGTTCTGTTTCTTTACACAGTTGAACTCATTTAATGATTATAACAACCATATGAAATAGGTCCTGTTGTTACCCTTATTTTACAAATGAGGAAACTAAGACACAGAGAGGTTAAGGAACTTCTCCTCCTCAAAGTCATATGGGCAGTAAGTGGCTGGGTGAGGAATCGAGCCAATGCAGTCTGGCTCCAAATTCCAAACTCATTCCCAGTGCTGTTGTCTCCCTTCATTGTAAAGTTTTTAAAGTTTTTCGAATTTGAAAACACATAATAAAATTGATTTCCCTTTATTCAGGAGAGGTTATGGCATGTCTGTGGCAATGCCAGACTAGAATTTTCAAGAGCTATAAACTCAAATCTCCTATAAGTTACTCAATTGCTGATCTCTGGAAATTACTTTTTTGTTTTAGATTTTTTTATATTTACTTATAAATGAGAACTTGAGTATCAGCTGAAAAATTTAAAAATCTACATAGAAAATCTTTCAGAAAACCTTTTTATTGCTACTACAGTGGATTTCAGTATTAATGGTTTGGATTACCAAAGTCATTCTGTCAACACAGTTTTTATTAAAATAGAAGTTAGGATTTTTCCTTAACTCTTGTTAATTACTTAGAATCTATAGAGATCAATTAAAATGACTTAAATGAAAATGATAAGCATAGTTTATTTAAAAAATACCATAAATATGCTTCCTTCCAGCTGGCATGTCTATTAAAATACATGCAATTTCTTTCTTTCTTTGCTTCTTTCTTTCTTTCTTTCTTTCTTTCTTTCTTTCTTTCTTTCTTTCTTTCAAGATTTTCTTATTTGAGAGAGAGAACATGAACAGGAGGAGGAACAATGGGGGAAGGAGGGGGAGAAAGAATTTCTTAAACAGATTCATCATTGAGTACACAACTAGACATGGGGCTTGATGCCAAGACCCCAAGACCATGACCTGAGTGGAAACCAAGAGTCGAGTGCTCAATCGACTGAGCCACATAGGCACCCAAAATATGTGCATTTTCAATTTTATTTAGTAGTCAGGCAGCAATAATCTCACCAAGGCATGCATTTATTCCTTAGTGTAGTGATAAAGCACCAATACATTCAAGACAAATGAACACTTTACTACTGTAAAGATTAAGTTGAGTATGTAGCTATTCTGATTCTGCAGTGCAAATCTGGTGCTGACCACTTGGGGTAGTACAGACTCCACAAATTAATGGACATGGTTCACAGTAAGTCTGTCCCCAACTTCAGATGCCAGCGGCAAGCTGCAAGGGGGATCTCTGTATTTCTGACCAACTAGCTACAAATGTGTGGGGGTGGGGTGGGGGGTGGTAGTTGTTGGTGGTGACTCCCTAGAACAAGTCACAGAACTCAGGAAAGCACTATATTTATGATCACAGGTTTATTATAAAGATTACAAATAAGGACCAAAGAGACCCCCACAGAGTGAGGTCCAGGGGGGCCCCAGGTACTGAGATTCTGTGTTCTTTCCCCATGGAATCAGAATGTGTTACCCTCTTAGCATATTGATTAATTTGTTAGACAGGGTGCTCCACTGAGCTTTGGTAACCAGAGTTTGTTTATTTACTACCAAGCCTGATTGATTGAATCTCCAGTTGCCTTCCTCCTCTCCCCCCGCCCCCCTTGACCTCGAATCCCCTCCCTTAGAAGTCAGGCTGTCTTAAAACCCCAAATCTCTGATCATATGTTGATCTTTCTGGTGACTGGCCCCCATCCTGATTCATCTCATTGCAAAGCCTGAACTCAGGTGTGATTAGAGAGGCTAATGAATAATAAAGACACTATAGGACATGCCGAGGATGTAGAGTCTCCTTCTGAGGAACCAGGGACAAAGGCCGGTCAGATTATTTGACAATAGGAGCATAGGCATTATTCTGCTTACAGTGATTCCTTGTCTGTTGTAAACATTTGCTTATACATTTTAAGGTATGTTTTAATCATAACAAATATCTTTCCTTTCCTCTAGGAGTCTGGAGCACCTATTCTCACAGATGATGTTAGTTTACAAGTGTTTATGGATCACTTGAAGAAACTTGCTGTGTCAAGTGCTGCTTGAAGTGCTGAACATATTAAGGACACTTAAGAAGATGAAATAATATTTCATTTTTTTCCTTTTTTATTTTATCTGTGGAAACCAACAGAGGTATCTCTCTAGACTCTTTGTATTAGTATGGTTTGAGACAACATGTGGAAAAATGTTCACATTTGTAGATTAAGCTGGAATATAAGAGCAATAAGAACAAATTTATTTTGCTTGCCACAGTATTATGACTGGTTTTAGAAATCTGAGGTCTTTATAACTTAATTATGTTAAAGAGTAAAAATAGAGTTGGCCTTGTACTACACAGCTATAACTCATTTGTATGTTGCAGAAAAATCCAAAGTGGCACTGAATGTCCTTGCTGATTTTCTGAAACTTGTTTCTTGATTTTAACCAGAAAGTAAACAGAATCATCAACAGTAATGATGAATGTGAACATTTTTGCCTGTTCATTGAAATATAGCTGATTTTCAAGCACTTATGCATATACTTTTTCTGTACTTATTCTGTTAAGGCAGATTTATTTTTATGATGATTTGTTTAGGAATTATTTGACTTTAAGGTAATTTTCACAAAGATAATTTAATGTTTTTGGTCATTTGGAAAAATAGTTTAGAGATTAAAAGATGAGAAGTTTCTGGGATAACAGTTCCATAACTGACAAAAAATGTGAAATTCCCAAGAAGTACCCAACTTATGTGATTAAACATGTTAAATTTTTTAAGAAGGGTGATAGAAAATAAACCATTTGTCATAATACATTTTAGGAAGTCTGCAGTAAAGTAACTGTTGTCACTACTAAGCCAGAATTGATTTTTACTGCATGGTTATGTTGTCTCCCGTTTTTTTCCTGAGGTAAATTTTACATTATATCCTTCAGTATTTTAACACTATTTTGGGAGTTTACATTTTACTTCTAACTTTTGGTTCCATTTTGTGAAACATGTTAAGTTCTTATTGAAACAGTATTATATAATATTTTGTTGAATGATATGTGGCGATGCTCAGTTTTATTTTGATTTTTTCATTAGTATCATTCACTTATACCTTTTAAAGTTTACTTGTAGCAAATGTTTACATTGCTAAAGCCAGATGTTTGACAATGAAATTTATATCAAGTACTGCAAATAAAAGGTGGTGCTATGATAAATGTTTAGAAGGACAATTTGATGACTGTACTTGCATGAACACAATCATATGGTAAAATAGAAACTTAAAAAAATGTTTATATGTTATATTCAATTAAATAAACTGCTCTGTTCCATTTTATTTGAATTGAAGTGTGCTAGGCCCAAATACCAATAAAATGTACTTTTTCTTGGTTTTCCTGCTTATTTCGAAGTCTAGTAAAGCCTGAGAAGCCAAATGTAAAATTAGAGCAGTTATAAAATCTGCCATGAGTAGATTAAAAAGTGTTCATTCTTTTAAAATGGCAGCTTTATTGGGATATAATTCACATACCACACAGTTCACCCATTTAAAGTGTACAGCTCAGTGGTTTTTAGAATATTCAGAGTTGTGTAATCATCACCACGATCAATTTTAGAGCATTTTCATCTTCCCTAAAGTAGTTGTTTTTGCTCTAAGAAAATTGTGTTTTGGAGTTAACATATTTTGAATTGAATTAAGCCCCCATGATGGTGATACATGTTGTAGTTTGCGTGGTCCCTTAACTTATGCTCTTTAAGAATGCATTGTTATTCTTGAGTAATAAGTCAGTACTTACTGTCAAACTGTCCTTTACTTCCAAATCAGTAACAGCTGAAGGTGCTAAAGACCTCTGTATTTGAGGGATAAGGAGGAACAAATATGTCATCATACCCTTTTAACTTACCATTTGGAAGAAAGCACCTGAGATGTGTTGGTGTATAATTTAGCTATTACTAAATTGCTAGCTATTTAAATAGATTGTTGAAGAAATAAATGTTTAAACTCTTTTAATGCATTTAGAGTGGATAAAGGGTATTTGCTAAATTGTTCACAGCACTGAGAAGCTTTGGTATGTCCACAACTATTTTGGAATTCACTGTTGAACCTACTACCCCTAGTGGCCTTATCTCTAAAAACAACTTTAGACGTCATCTGTGTACCCTTATATTTTATTGTAACAAGATAAAATTATTCTTTTATAGGCTGATTCCAAGAGTGAGCTGACATTTTCTCTATCCAGTGCCCCACTTGATAAACTTCCCTCTTATATTCCCTAGCGCGTGGACTGCACTTGATGAATGTGCTTCTTGTTCTGTCCAGGCCAGAAACCAATGAATCATTTTCTTTTTTTTTTTTCCCCCAATGAATCATTTTCAATTCTTATTCTCTACAATATCTTTTTTTTTTTTTAAAGATTTTATTTATTTTGACAGAGAGAAACACAGCCAGAGGGGGAACACAAGCAGGGGGAGTGAGAGAGGGAGAAGCAGGCTTCCTGCCGAGCAAGGAGCCCAATGTGGGACTCGATCCAGGACTCCGGGATCATGACCTGAGCCAAAGGCAGTTGCTCAACCAACTGAGCCACCCAGGTGCCCCTCTACAACATCTTTAGTAACCAGATTCTGCCATTTCTACCTCTTTAATATCTTCCTGTTCCATTTGCTGTTTCTCATTTTACTGCTCTTCTACTTTCATCAGATCTCACGTGGTTGGTGCAGTAGCCTTCTAACTAGTCTGTTTTCCCCAGTCTCCTCCAGCCCTCTCTTCAGTTCACTGAAATACAAATCTGATTGTATCATTCCCTTTGCTCTCATAGTAAAATCCAAACATTTTGACATGGTAACATTGGGTACTACACATCGAATGGATCCTAGATCTCTCTTAGAAAATTAGCACAAAGGACACCGTTGAAAGGTATAGTATTGGAGAAGGGTTTCTAGTTCTACTTAAGCATTAGTCTTAGGTGTGGTATTTGGGATTTATACAGTGACAAAAGCAAATGCATTCTTCACTGGCTGTTATAAATTAAATGCTGTGGCTTATTGCACTTGGCTTTATTTTGAATGAAAATATTCAGTTCCTTTTCAGACACTACCAACAAATTAGGATTATTTGCTTTCTAATGCCTGTATTTACATTTTTATTTTCACTTTCCATTTTTTCAATATATGCATACATTTTATACTGTTATGTATTTGATTTGTATTCATCTTGAGCATTTTATCAGGTAATTCAGATGTTTCTCTTGTTTGCTTTTTAATAGTTTACCTTATGAAATTAAAACATTTTCCTATGTTCATTCTTCCTTTCTTTAATACAGAAACAAACTCTGGTCCAGGCTTAATATATTATTACCTGGAGAATATAATGATTGGTATGCAATACTAGATATGGAATAATGAAGTTATATTACTAAATAAATTCAGAATTTTCTTCTTTCCCACCTATGGATTATACTGGCATAAAGCCCAATTATTTGGGTTGAAAATGTGATACTGGGGAAAGTTTTCCCCTAAGGAAACAGTAAAAAAAAAAACCCAAAACAGTAAAATGTCTAAGCATTTGAAAGAAGTGTTAATTTTAAGCTTTGTTAAACCAACATAGAATTAGCTATGTATTTTTATTTTATCTATTATGTCTTTTTTTAATATTTTATTTTATTTTTTCAGTGTTCCAAGATTCATTGTTTATGCCCCATACCCAGTGCTCCATGCAATACATGCCCTCAGTACTCACCACCAGGCTCTCCCATCCCCCCACCTCCTCCCCTCCCAAGACCCTCAGTTTGTTTCTGGGTCCAGAGTCTCTCATTTTTCGTTTCCCTCCCCGAATTACCCTACTTCCCATTTCCTTTCCTTCTCCTACTGTCATATACTCCTTATGCACCACAAGTAAGTGAAACCATGTGATACTTGACTTTATCTACTTCGCTTATTTCACTCAGCATAATCTCGTCCAGCCCAGTCCAGTCCATGCTGCTACAAAAGTTGGATATTCATCCTTTCTGATGGAGGCATAATATTCCATTGTTTATGTGTACCACATCTTCTTTATCCATTCATCTGTTGAAGGGCACCTTGGCTCTTTCCACAGTTTGGCGATTGTGGCCATTGCTGCTATGAACATTGGGGTACATATGGGCCTTCTTTTCACTACATCTGTATCTTTGGGGTAAATACCCAGTAGGGCAATTGCAGGTCAAAAATTTTTAATTTTTAAAGGAACCTCCACACTGTTTTCCAAAGCAGCTGCACCAACTTGCATTCCTACCAATAGTGTAAGAGGGTTCCCCTTTCTCTGCACCCTCTTCAACACTTGTTGTTTCCTGTCTTGTTAATTTTGGCCATTCTGACTGGTGTAAGGTGGTATCTGAATTTCCCTGATAGCTAGTGTTGATGAACATTTTTTCATGTGTCTGTTAGCCATTTGTATGTCTTCTATGGAGAAGTGTGTCTTCATATCTCTTGCCCATCTTTTGATGTGTTCATCTTCTTTTTGGATGTTGAGTTTGAGTAGTTCTTTATAGATCTTGGATATCATCCCTTTGGCTGTAGTGTCATTTGCAAATTTCCTCTCCCATTCTGTAGGTTGCCTCTTTGTTTTGTTGACTGTTTCCTTTGCTGTGTAGAAGCTTTTTATTTTGCTGAAAAGTTATTTCCCCAAAAGTTCATTTTCACTTTTGTCTCCTTTGCCTTTGGAGACGTGTTTGAAAGAAGTAGTTGTGGCCAATGTCAAAGAGGTTACTGCCCATGTTCTCTTCCAGGATTTTGATGGATTCCTGCTTCATGTTGAGGCCTTTCATCCATTTCGAGTTTGTGTGTGATGTAAGAGAATGGTCGAGTTTCATTCTTCTATATGTCGCTGTCCAATTTTCGTAGCACCATTTATTGAAGAGACTGTCTTTTTTCCACTGGATATTTTTTTCCTGCTTTGTCGAAGATGATTCATGGGTCCATATCTGGTTTCTCTACTCTGTTCCATTGGTCTATTTTCTGTTTTTTTTTTTTTTAAGATTTTATTTGTCAGAGAGAGTGAGAGCGCACAAGCAAAGGGAGAGGCAGGCCGAGGGAAAAGCAGGCTCTCTGCTGGGCAAGGAGCCCCGTGCAGGACTCTATCCCAGGACCCTGGGATCATGACCTGTGCCGAAGGCAGACACTTAACTTACTGAGCCACCCAGGCATCCCTAGCTAAGTCTCTCTCTCTCTTTTTTTTTTTTTTTAAGATTTCATTTTTTTGACAGACAGTGAGAGATGGAACACAAGCAGGGGGAGTGGGAGAGGGAGAAGCAGGCTTTCTGTGGAGCAGGGAGCCCAATGTGGGGCTCGATCCCAGGACTGTGGGGTCATGACCGGAGGTGAAGGCAGATGCTTAACGACTGAGCCACCCAGGCTCCCCTCTAGCTATGTATTTTTTTTTTTTTTTAAGATTTTATTTATTTGACAGAGTGGAACACAGCCAGAGAGGGAACACAAGCAGGGGGAGTGAGAGAGGGAGAAGCAGGCTTCCTGCCGAGCAGGGAGCCCGATGTGGGACTGGATCCCGGGTCTCCGGGATCATGACCTAAGCTGAAGGCAGTCGCTTAACCAACTGAGCCACCCAGGCGCCCCTAGCTATGTATTTTTAAAAGTTAAGGATAACAGATCAAACCAGGATATAAAACTTTTAGATCCAAATATATAACTTCCAAACCAGTGGAAGAAAAGAAGCAATAAAAGCAATTTGATCAAAGAGAAGGCAAGAAAGGTGAAAAAGGCAGCAAAAGGAAAGCGTGGTAAATAAGAGACATAAAAAAGAATAAATAAAGGGTGCCTGAGTGACTCAGTTGTTAAGTGTCTGCCTTCAGCTTAGGTCATGATCCCGGAGTCCGGGATCAAGCCCCACATTGTGCTCCCTGCTTGTGTTCTTGCTCTTACTGTCTCTCTCTCTGTCAAACAAATAAATACAATCTTAAAAAAAAAAATGGATCAATACTTTTTAGTGTTATTTTATGAAAAATGAAAACACTTAATGGTCTTTCACTGTAATGAACAAAATTGTATGTAATATTTTGAACCTTCTGTAAATTTGTCTTAAGACTTCAGGGTGCTCAGTGGGTTAAAGCCTCTGCCTTCGGCTCAGGTCATGATCTCAGGGTCCTGGGATTGAGGCCTGCATCAGGCTCTCTGCTCGGCAGGGAGCCTGCTTCCTCCTCTCTCTCTGCCTGCCTCTCTGCCTACTTGTGATCTCTCTGTCAAAGAAACAGATAAAATCTTTTTAAAAAAGACTTCATAAAAATTGATCTGTTCACATATCCATGCTTTATGGAATGTAGTCAGACTTGTCCATATTTTTTCATAGTTGATTGCGAAGAACACATTATTTCAAAATTTTTTTTTCATTTGAAGCAAAAGATACACAAATAGGGAATGTAGGTTTGATAGAGATTCACAGACCATTTTCACAAATGTCATAAATTGCTAAATTCTTAAAACTGTTTCTTCAGAATTGATGCTAGTGGCTTTCAAAAAGCTTGGTAGATTTCCACTATAATATATAAGCTAGAAAATTCAAGATAAATTCCTATTATGTTTGGTAAAGCCCTCCAAAGTTTTTCTTCTGCAACAATGAGTGCAGATGACTGAATGATGGTGCACATTGTCATTATTTGATCCAGGGGTTTCGAACAAATGTTCAGTTATAGATCAAGGCATTTGAATATTGCTGTTTTAATTTCTTCTGGCCATGTAAGACAAACATCTTCTGTTACTTTACATGCGTTCTTTGAAATTTGATTCTTCAGAGTAAATGTCTATTTTCTTACATTTTGTTACTGCATATTTAATTGCCTTTTGTGCAATTTCTGTGTGCTGATCTAAAGCTTAGTGTCTTACTATACATTGTACAAGCCTGACTGCAACTACTCTGAGTTTTGATTAACCTCATCTAAAACTTCATACCAAGAAAAATCTCTAAATTTTGCCACTGATTTAATGGTTTATTTTCTTGTTAGTCTTTTAATTTTGTTTTATTTATTTATTTTTTAAGGTTTTATTTATTTGACAGAGAGAAACATAGCTAGAGAGAGAACACAAGCAAGGGGAGTGAGAGAGGGAGAAACAGGCTTCCCGCTGAGCAAGGAGCCTGATGTGGGGTCTCGATCCCAGGACTGCAGGATCATGACCTGAGCCAAAGGCAGACGCTTAATGACTGAGCCACCCAGGCGCCCCTAGTGTTTTAATTTTAAAACAAACAATTAAAAAAGACAAATTTTGAGTGTAAAGATATGCAAATTCAGTAAAAAATTCCATGTAGGTACTAAAAATGTGCACTTGGAAAAATTACACTTCAAAGTTCACACTCTGCTTTGCTATTTTAACATTATCTGCAACAAAAACTCTAGATTGAAAGAACTGTTTCTTCATCTTTGTGATTACTAGACTAGTGTGGTTTACTTGAACCTATTGTTTAAGCAGCAGGATATTTAGTACCATGGGTATTGAAGAAACAAACTCTCTCCACCCCTACATAGGGACCTGAAATGATTGAAAATACGTTACTAACTTAGCCTCCAAGTTGAAGGTGGTCTGTGTATGTTGGGACTGGACTCTTATCTAACTGGGACTTCTCTGAATTAAGTTTCATACAGAACATAATGTTTATGAACGGATAAATAATAAAATGCTCCTGGGAAGGTTACAAAAATATTAAAACCCAGCAGTTGCCATAGCAATTGTACAGATTTTTATTTTTTTTTTCTTCCAAGTTTTTGGATTTTAGACCAATAAAAGTCTTTTTTCAGTTTGGAGTGTTTTGTCACGTTATTTGTAATTGCTGGCATAGAATGATAAAACTCTGTCCTTAGTGCACCACTGTGTTTGGAAACTAAACAATAAGATTTGATTTACTCTCGAATTAAGTAAGAAATTTCAATGAAGATTATAAAATATTTAGAATTGAACAATAAAAGTACTATGTATCAAAACTTGTGGTATGAGAAAAAGGGCTATTAGAGGGATATATGTTATTTTAAGTGCAACAGGAGAAAAAGGATTAGAAATAAACTTTGCATTCAACTCAAGAAAATAAAAAAGAACAACAAATCTAAAGAAGAAGAAAGGAAATAATGTTAAAATCTGATTTTTTAAAAAAGAGTTTTTATTTAGTTATTTGACAGAAAGAGAGATCACAAGTAGGCAGAGAGGCAGGCAGAAAGAGCGGAGGAAACAGGCTCCCGCCCAGCAGAGAGCCCGACACAAGTCTCGGTCCCAGGACCCTGGGATCATGACCTGAGCCAAAGGCAGAGGCTTTAACCCACCCAGGTGCCCTAAAATCTGATTTTTAATGAGAAAATACAACAAAAATCAGTGGAGATATCCCATAAAACAAAAAAGAGAAAAGCTTAAAAGTCTTAATTAAGCCCATTTTTAAAGCTAAGAAGGAAATTGGGTATCTGCTCATCTTCTGAATAGTAAAATGTCTTTTTTTTAAAAATGGAAGTCTTTATAAAGTCTTTAAAAATTTTTGTTCAGGCCAATTAAGAAGCATGATTGTTTAGTTGTTTATGACCAAGCCATCTGAATTTTTTTCCAATGAATTATAGGGAAGATTAGATGTTATAATCAGGCATTTACTACTCAGGAATGTAGAAGTAGTTTCAAACTGGAGAGATTGTGGAATCTTGGAGTTCAAAGAGTCCAAACCGAGGTCAAGCTCTATCTCTTTATTCAATTCAAGAATTTCCCTGTCACTATGGTTGGTCATCTGACCTCTTATATGGAGAGCACTTTTCAGTGGCAAGTAAAACAAGATAGTTGTAAATTGCCAAATGCTACAGATGACTTAACACTTTTAGAGAAAAGATAATGTTAGTGAAAGGGAAGGAATAACATGCCACATACCAAAATAAGCCCTGACCAGAATTGGACGTAGAACATTCAAATCTGTTTAACACAATACATTCTGAGGGATGATAATCATTGGCCTACAAAGCCATCTGGCACTCTCTGATACTGTCATTAAAAGAGAGCGGGCAACCCATAATGCAGGAGGGGTTTGCCAATTTAGAAAAAGCTTCTAAGCAGGACATCGTGCACTCACTTTCTAACAGCACTGTGTATTTTCCAACTGTAATAACCAGAGTAGTTAGAGAAGTGTGCATTGCAGAGACAAGTGGTGTGAATTTGTTTCTTATAGGAAATGTGGCTTGCTTTGCTGGGGAAAATGCTGTTCTCTGATCTGTGTCAAGATCAGCTACCTTACCCAGCTACCTTACCCAGGGTGAGGCAGCCGCAGAATCCTTATGTGTATGTTTAACCTGTAATGGGGACTGCACTATTTGTTTTGGCAAAGTAGGGAGATCCATAATATCAACAATTTTTGTAGGAGTTAGAGAATTTTCTGAGAGAAACAAATCTGGAGGTTACTTTTGAGTTATAGTAAGGATGTCATTTTTAAGTCTACTGATTAAAGACCCTCCGAAAGTGAAGGATCACATTTCACTTTATTTAGTGCATTAGAGCAGATAGTCCTGTATTCGAGGCAGTTTAAAAATAACTTAGTCTGCAAAGGTTTAAAAATTAATCTCCTTAAAATCCCTGCGAGGTGCTGATAGGTCAAACACTTCACGTGTTTGAAAACATTTGTGAAGAAGTAAAATTCAACAGAGGCGAATCTTGAGCAGTACTTCTCAAACTCGAAAATGCATAGGAATCACCTACAGATGGTCATTAAATACAGGTTTTAAAGTAGGTCTGAAATGGGGTCTGAGATTTTGCATTTCCAACAATTTCCCCAGGATACTAGTGCTGCTTTCTGGACCACAGTTTAAATAGCAAGTTCTGCTAAAAGACATTTTTAGCATGTGTTACAGGGACTTCCACACAAAGAAGCCCAACAGTCAGTTGAAAATGTGCATTCTGAAATCAGGAGACTCAGGTCCGGGAACCATAAGCCTAGAATTGATAGCTGAAACTATGAGATTAGATGAAGTTGCTTTTATTAATTATTTACTAAGTGCTAACAAGGTATGTAGGGAGCACAGTTAGACAGTCTTCCTCTGTTGAGCACGGATTATGCCATCATGTTGGTCTCTCGCAGTGTTTAATTCTAAAATTCTATTTTTAATGAGAACATTAAGCCAACTGATTTATCAAATATATCTTTTTCAGTAAGGAAGCATTTCTATTAAAAAGGCTATCAAGGTACTAAAATATTAATAGAAGTACAATATCATGTGACTAAAGAGAATGTTTTCATCGAATCTTTGGTTTTGATAATAGCCAGAATTAAGTTCTGTATTTTAATAGGGGTTTTGAAAAAATAAGATCCTGAGTAACACACTATGAAATGGCTTAATTAACAACTGCCTCTAATTATTTTAAGAAGATACATACCATTTCTTTTAGGACCATGAAATAGACTGCCAAGACCTGTTATAAAATGTTCTTAATTAGGTATGTTTACTAGTTTCTTAGCTAACCATTATGAATTAGGGTAGACCCAGATCTTCCTGGAGTTAGAAAAATAAATTTTGACAGTCTGAGTAGAGTAGACCAACAGACTACTGATTTGTGTGTGTTGGGTCTTCTCATCTGCTCATATATTTATAGTGAGTCTTTTCAATTATGTTTACTTACTGAGTGGGATACACACTTTTGACATGGTTTGTTGTAAATGACTCTAATGATTAGCTTCCATTTGGAGTCTAAAGTCCAGCACGGTCTCAGGGAGCTAATGTTTCATTACTGCTGGGCCTCTGGCTGGAACATTCACAGTGCCCACTGTGCTTACTCAGCCTCTCCTGGTGGCAGCTACATCTGCGTCTCCATCTGCAACCTTACGGTTTTGAGTCGATGTCATTAGCTGTCTGTAAGACTTAAGAATCTGTGTCTAATGCAGGAAACTAACTGGACTGAAAAAAAAATCTCCACTTTTCTGCAGGACCTTCCACAAAATAAAGTTCTGTGGAATGATGTGGAGATTTCGTATGATTAAGTGGATGACGAGGCTGTGATTGTCAAACAGATACGTTTAAACATGTCCAAAGAATACTTTTATTTATTAAGAATATAATCACACACAAAAAATCTGCCTTTAGTAGAACATTGTGTTTAATAATGATGTAGCTATAATATGTGTTAGATAAAGCTCTGTTTCTGTCTTAGATGATCAAACCCATTTTTATAAAGAAAACCTAAAGTTACCACTACAGAGGAAGAAAATCCAATCCTTACCGTAGTACAGGAGACATGTTGATCATCACGCTGGCTACAGTCAAGACACCTTCCTGCTTGCCGCCCTCTGCTGAGCTAAGCAGCCAGCCTCAGTCTCTTTCCTAAACAAAGAGAAGGCACCTAATCCACAGACTGGCTGGTGAGCTATGAAATGAGTTGGTGTGAAAAACTTTCCTCTATAAGGATAATGGTAACTAACTAGACCAATTATACTCTCCTCCTCTAAAAGTTGAATAGGAAACTCCGGAGAACAGCAGCCCATTCTGTAACGAGAGAAAAAATGACAGAGAAGAAACAAGAAGTGAAAGAGACACATTGACGGTGGAACATTAGGGCAAAGATTCATGAACTCTGGCTAGGAAATGGTTCCTAGATTGCCTTAAATCGTACAGAATGGCTATTTCTGGAATGCTTTCACCCTGATTCCCAAATGTGCCCTTACAACAAGTGGCCATTATTTGAGAAGAATTAAACTTATTTGATGAAACAAAGATAAGAGTGGCCATGATGATTTACCTCTTGACCTGATGATGTAAAAAATAGGGATTCAGTATTTCTGAAACTCATTAGATGAAGTGAGACTGTGGCACATTTGGACACAGTCCCAGAAGATGCAGTGTTGTATTTGTCCAGGCACCTGGCTTAGGTGTCTTTCTAATACTATCTAGCAGGATTTCTAACTTACAGCTTTCTGACAACAGAAACCTTAATATCAATGAGTAATGGGAGTTACATATGACTCACTCCATATCTTTCTAACTAGTATATTGAATGAGTAGGATCATGAGCCATAATTATGAAACCTATTGTATTTTGTCTCTGACTGTCCCTTTAAAGTTGTTCAATGTGTGTAGTTTCTCACGCCTCAGCCACTTGATAGAGACTGTGGCAGGCTGATCATTTTGGTGTGACTCTCACCAAATAGACTTAAAGATCACTGTAAGTAATAGACATAGCCCCACGTACTAGGGCCCAGGTCCTATGCTGGTGGGAAATATGCATCACCTCATTTATATTTCTGCCTGATGGCCTTACAGTTCACTTTGGAACCTGCTATCTATGATATCTTGACATCTTCATCCAAGCCACCTGCTGCATATTTAACCATGAGAAGAGTGAATGGTACACACACAGATAATCCCATGGTCAGTCTCTGGTTCTCCACTCAAAGATAGTTCTTAAACATCATGTTTTGCACTGGGTGTGGGGCATGGGCAATGAATCTTGGAACACTGAAAAAATAAATTTAAAGAAAAAAAAAACAAAAAAAATCATGTCTTGGAAATAGTTCTGTTTTCTGACACATTCTTTGTCCAAATTTTCTCCTGGGTCCCACCCACTCAACTCTTCCTCCACAGTCTGTTTTGTGATATATAGTTCTGATTGCAGATCCTTTATTCCTACTTACAGGAATTGCTTATAAACTGCTCAGAGTAAGCCTTAAGAGCTGAATCTTCAGCAGCCAATTCTTATGAAAGGCTATGCTGGCCTCTAAAACTCGGGACAAAGCCATCAGTCTGCGTTTCTTATTAATGAGAATGGTGGTGACACAATCTAGCAGCTTTCTGTAGAATGTTGTGTGCTTATGGTCTTCTCAGCCTGCTAGGTCTGTCCTGCTGGGTGGGGATTCTTTGTGGGCTGGAGCCCCAGGAAGTGTGTTTGGTGATGAGAGTCCCTGCCTGGAGTCAGGACTAAGAGTGGACATGCCTTTTCACAACTCTATGACACCTTGTGTAGCATCAGTGTGTGTTTCTTGGCTGTTGTAGCTAAAAAATAGTTCAGAGATATTACCATTCAATCACTTTATATGCAATAGTATGTAGGTTACATAAGTGCTCAGAGACTAGAGAGAGAAATGATTTATAGAGCAGTGCTTTGTGCTAAAAATATCAGTTGCTGATGATTCTACAATGGTAGAAATAGAATTAACCTGCCAGTCAGGTATCTGCAGGGAGGAAGGCATATTTAATCATTTATCCCATCAATGAAAGATTTGCCATGTGTTCGACCACTCATACAGTAGAGTATATTTGTCATTTATTTCTGAATCCTGCAATTTCCAAAAATTAATAAACTTGTATTTCTAGCCCATTCTTTACTATTAAATTTTAGAAGGCTGTGAAACAAAACTTGTCAGGAGATGGGGTTCCTGGGTGGCTCAGTTAAGCATTCCAATCTTAGTTTCACCTCAGATTATGATCTTGGGGTCGTGAGATCAAATTGCCACTTGGGCTCCACATTCAGCTGGGAGTTGTTTGCTTCAGAGATTCCTTCTCCCTCTGCTCTCCCCCCCCCTCCTGCTCTCTCTCTCTCTCTTTCTCAAATAAATAAATAAAATCTTAAAAAAATATTGTCAAGAGAAAAAAAATATTCTGTTCTTTTTTCTGTTGAGGAATGTGTTATTACATTTCTCTATTATTCTCACTTTCTACTTATGAAATTGCTGAACTAGCTCTTGAATTGAGTGAATATTTTAAACCACTCTGAATTTTTATATTAAGCTTTCAGTGAGCAAAGAAGAGAATCACTAAAGGATTAAATAAATAATAATATAATAAAAATAGCAAAGAAAGCATTTCAGAGAAACAGGTTAGAAAATGCTAAGGATAAAATAAATTTCAATCAAGGTGACTGTAGCTTGAAGGCCCTAACACCTTTTCACCTCAAGGGGGCAGTAGCTACTACACAATTGGAAACTCAAATCCTGTTTTAGTATCTTTCTCCTCCAATTTAAATTCTGAAGTTTTCCAATTTTTATGTGATTTTTTTCTATCAACACCCATGCTCTAGTATTTATTTTTTGAAACCTAGCCCCTACCCCTGTCTGAATAATTGGACCCCAAAAGTAAAACATACTTTGTTGAAAGGGTACAAAATTGGAGAGTATGACTTTAGTTCCACATCACCCATGACAAGCTTTCAAAATCTGAGATCTCAGAAGGAAATTATAAATACATGACATTAAAAAAAAATTCTGTAAATCAATTCTCTTAAATGCTGCAATTGTGATACAATAAGAGAGGCTGGGTTGGGGTTTTGAGGTCATGTATCATCCCAGCATCTCTAGATGTGATCACATTTTTTTCTTTTAAAGATGTGTTTATTCTAGAGAGAGAGAGAGAGCGTGGGAGTGGGCAGAGGGAGAAGAAGAGAGAATCTTAAGCAGACTGCACACTGAGCTAGGAGCCTGGGGCAGGACTCCATGTTAGGATCCCCAAGAGTCAGTACTTAAGGACTGAGCCACCCAGGCACCCTCCCTGTCTCTTGACAACTTTTGTTTCACATCCTTATAAAATCATAGTACCTACCCCATATAGTGTTGTGTGAGGAATGGATGATTGAGTGCTTGTAACATGCAGAGGTAGGCCTCCCATGACAATGATGACAGCCAACACTTGCAGGGCATTTAATAAGTGCAAGGCAATGTTCTTTTTTTTTTTTTTTCCTTAAAGTTTTTACTTATTTGAGATAGAGAGAGAGAGACTGTGGGAGTATGCATGAGTGTGCTGGAGCTGGGGAGAGGGCCAGGTAGAGGGAACAGCAGACTCCCCACTGAGTGCAGAACCCTGTGGGGCTCTTCCCAGGATGCTGAGATCTTGACCTGAGCAGAAATCAGGGGCTTAAGGGACTGAGACCCCCAGGCAGTGTTTTGCGCGCTAAAGATAACCTCTAAGACAGGCACTATCATAATCCCCAGTTTGCCAATGGGGAAACTAAGGCACAGAGTGGTTAAACAACTTACTCACAATCAGGTAGCTGCTTAGTTGTAGACTACAGACGTTTAAGTCCAGACAGTTTGCCCCAGAATTCATGCGCCTCTTTTGTTCTGTTCCCTGAGGGTGATTAAAATTCTTATGGAGCTTTGTGGTGGTCCTGAGATCAGGAAAGTGTGTTGCGGGAGGTCAGTGAGAGGAAGTGACCTTCAGTTGACCTGTGAGCTAGCCCCAGGCAATTGGAGGCTCCTCACCCGCACCTGATCCTTGTAAACGTAGATTTCACCCAGGTATTTCCTCTTTAGGCCCTGTTTCCTGAACGGACTTGATTGGTGTCAGCTGAACCCAGTTAAGGCTGTTGTAGAAAAGACTGGCGAGCTGGGCGCAGAGCTCTCCTCCGCTTGCGGCTGCCAGAGATCAGCCTCATAAGTAAGTTCCCTTGCTTATTATAACGGCCACTTCCCTATCTGGAGGGGCCTGCTTCTTTTTCCAGTCTCTCCTTGCTCTCTGGGTACGGGGGCAAGTTTATAAACCCACAAGGGGTCATTTGGTCACCACTGACTTCTGGCTGGAAGGCAATCCCATTTGGTCTTTGGCCCTCTGCCTTTTCCTCACTGCCCCTTGCTTATGTAACTTTCGGGCTGTTTCTCGTGGTGGTGCTCTGGGAACGTCCCACTGTGACCCCCTGCCGGTCAGGCTCCCACACCTGCTCGCACGCGTCCTCCTGGCCTTCCCAGAGTCAGCCGGTCCACACTGGCCACTGGCTGCCGGCCATTGCTGCTCTCAGCTGAGATGACCCCTTGCTCAGGGTGCTGATTTTCAAGTACCTTCTGCACCTTTCATTAAGGGGTTTGAAACCTCTTTCCAGCTCCCGGCCTGAAGCTAGGTACACCGGAACAGGGCTGAAGAAGCTCTGTCCTCCAGGCCGCTATCTACTTTACTATAGTGACCTGTAGAATAGAACTCCAGGCAAGAACAAGGACTCAAGCCTCTTTTGACTGGGGTTTTACACTTACCTGGATCTCTAACGCTTTATTTACCCTCCACCAAGCACCTTGATGCTGGGTTGAGACCCAAGGCTTCACCCTCATGTCCTATATCTCTCTCTTTTACTACTGTTCATCTACTTCCTATGCCCTCTCTTCGGAGGCTCCTGATATACTTTTTTTTTTTTTTTTTTTTTTTAAGATTTGTTTATTTTTGTGCAAACGCGAAGGGGAGGAGAGAGCGTGCACATATACGCGCAGGCACGGGGGTGGGATGGTAGGAAGCAGCGGAAGGGGAAGCAGCCTCACCTATGAGCAGGAAGCGGGATGTGGGACTTGATCCCAGGACCCTGGGATTATGACCTGAGCCAGCAGACGCTTAACCAACTGAGCCACCCAGGTGCCCTGATTTTTCTTTTCTTTTCTTTTTTTTTTTTAAGATTTTATTTATTTATTTGACAGAGAGAAACACAGCTAGAGAGGGAACACAAGCAGAGGGACTGAGAGAGGGAGAAGCAGGCTTCCCACCGAGCAGGAAGCCGGATGTGGGGCTCGATCCCAGGTCTCCAGGATCATGACCTGAGCCGAAGGCAGTTGCTTAGCCAACTGAGCCACCCAGGCGTCCCTTTCTTATTTTTATTTTTTTAAAATTTTTATTTATTTATTTTTTTAATATTTTATTTATTTGACAGAGAGAGAGATCACAAGGAGGCAGAGAGGCAGGCAGAGAGAGGAGGAAGCAGGGTCCCTGCTGAACAGAGAGCCCAATATGGGCCTCGATCCCAGGACCCTGAGATCATGACCTGAGCTGAAGGCAGAGGCTTTAACCCACTGAGCCACCTAGGCGCCCCCCTTTCTTATTTTTAATGGACATACAGTCTATTTCCCCCACTGCCATGGCCATCTATGTTGTCAGGCCCACTGAGAGTATAACAGCACATTACCGGGCCCTGGTACTATGTCAGACATGTGTAGCAAAGAGAGTATTGGGACCTGCAAGAAACTGTAACAAATTCTCTGGCAAGAGTGCAGGGGGTCATTCCCATTGGGTAATACCCTGGGAAACTAAGTAGATAAAACTGGTGAGATAGACAGGGGTCCCTCTGGAAGGGCAGTGTATGACCAGAGCAGAAAAATCTGAAGGCAGGTAAGGCTGGTTGTAATCAACAGAGAGGCGCAGGGGAGGACTTGTGGTATTCTAGGCAAGACGGATGAGGCTTGAAGGAGGGTAGTGGAAGTGGTAGGACTACCTGGAGATTGGTTGTAGGAGGGAGAGGAGACAGGCAGCCTGTGCCTGGAGGTCTCTAATTGTAGCTAGAAAATTCACACGTATTCTTTATTTTTTTAACAATTTTACTGAGGTAAGTTTGATATATAAAAATTGTATGTGTTTAACTTATACAACTTGATGTTTTGAGATACGTATACGTTGTGAAAAGATCACTACAACCCAGATAAATAATTTACCCATAATCTCTGTGTCATTACCATTTCGTATTTGTGTTTGTGGTGACAGATTTAAATTGAGATCTATCCTCTTAGCAAATTTCAAGTGTACAAGCAGTATTGTCACAATTTCCTTTTCTTTAAAGGCTGAACAATAATTTGATGTGTGTGTAACATGTATATAAAAGTGAACAATTATTCAGCCTTAAAAAAGAAGAAAAATTAAAAATCCTTAAAAAAAAATCCTGCCATTTTCAATGATATGGATGGATATGGAAGACCTTATGCTAAGTGAAATAAGCCAGACACAAAAAGACAGCTACTGCATACTCACTTTTTTTTTTTTTTAATTTTTATTTATTTGACAGAGAGAAACAGAGCCAGAGAGGGAACACAAGCAGGGGGAGTGAGAGAGGGAGAAGCAGGCCTCCCGCTGAGCAGGAAGTCCAATGTGGGACTCGATCCCGGGTCTCCGGGATCATGACCTGAGCCGAAGGCAGTTGCCCAACCAACTGAGCCACCCCTATGTCCCTACTCTTCTTTTTTAAAAAAATATTTTATTTATTTGACAGAGAGCATGTGAGAGAGGGAATACAAGCAAGGGGAGTGTGAGAGGGAGAAGCAGGCTTCCCACTGAGCAGGGAATCCGATGTGGGGCTCGATCCCAGGACCCTGGGATCATGAGCTGAGCCACCCAGGTGTCCCTCTGCATACTTAGGTTTCTTATTTTTTTTTTTTTTTTTAGATTTTTTTTTTTTTTATTGTTACTACATTTTTTCCAGTGTTTCAAGATTCATTCCCCATTCCCCACACCCAGTGCTCCCCGCTTTAGGTGTCCCCAGTACCCACCACCAGGCTCTCCCATCCCTCCACCCCCCTCCCTCCAAGTCCCTCAGTTTGTTTCTGTGTTCAAAGTCTCTATTGTTTCGTTCCCCTCCCTAGATTACCCTAGTTCCCATTTGCTTTCCTTCTGCCACTGT
>PITA01007895.1:0-88337 GCA_004023965.1 Spilogale gracilis
CTTCGTTTTGAAGACTACTGTGCTTGTTGCAAAAATCACAGAAACAAACTGAGGGACTTGGAGGGAGAGGGGTGGAGGGATGGGAGAGCCTGGTGGTGGGTACTGGGGACACCTAAAGCGTGGAGCACTGGGTGTGGGGAATGGGGAATGAATCTTGGAACACTGGAAAAAAAATTTTTAGTAACAATAAAAAAAAAAAGAAAATCAACATGAAAAAGAAAATCTTGTATTTTATAGAATACTTCGTGTAGGAGGGTAAGGACCTATTTAAAAGTCCAAGCCACCATTTTTACTCAGAAAAACAGCTCCGTTGGGGCGTGTGGGTGACTCAGTTGGTTAAGTGACTGCCTACGGCTCAGGTCATGATCCTGGGGTCCCAGAAGCCTGCTTCTCCCTCTCTCACTCCCCCTGCTTGTGTTCCCTCTCTCATTGTGTTTCTCTCTGTCAAATAAATAAATAAAATCTTTAAAAAAAAAAAAAAAAGAAAGAAAAAGAAAAACAGCTCCGGGAGAAAGGGCAAAAGGCCCTCAGAAAACAAAGGCAAGCCAGGTTGGAGGAGATGCCCAACCAGTTAACCCTCTTAACCTCCCATCCTGGGAGGTATGGAGATGCAACCTAAGAATTGGTGGCTCATTACAGGTACTTGGGCTCAGGTGGGAATGCCCAAATGCCCTCAACCTCTGGGTTCCAGGGGCAGTAGAAGAGCAAATTAATTCAGCTAGCTATGGGACCCTGGTCAGCTTGTAATTTGAGGGGTCACCCTATAAAAGCTGGCCTGAGAAATTAGGCATGGCCGCTCTCTCTCGGGAAGCGACCCTGGCCCAGGCCAGTAAATTTCTGATGCTTGGAGCGAAATAAAGCTTTGCTTAACCTTCGCTTTTGTATCAGCCTTGTACCTCTAGAATTTCTTTTGTTTTTAAATTTTATTTTGTTTAAATTTAATTAATTAACATATAGTGTATTATTGGTTTCAGAGGTAGAGTTCAATGATTCATCCGTCTTATATAATACCCAGTGCTCATCACATCACGGGCTCTCCTTAATGCCCATCACCTAGTTACCCCATCCCCCCAACCACCTCTCCTCTAGCACCCCTCAGTTTGTTTCCTATAATTAAGAGTCTCTTATGATTTGTCTCCCTCTCTGATTTTGTCTTATTTTTTCTCCCTTCCCCTATGATCCTCCATTTTGTTTCTTAAATTCCACATATCAGTGAGGTCATATGATAATTGTCTTTCTCTAATTGACTTATTTCACTTAGCATAATACCCTCTAGCTCCAACCACATCATCGCAAATGGTAAGATTTCATTTTTTGGTGGCTGAGTAATATTCCATTTGTGTGGTTTGTGTGTGTGTGTGTGTGTGTGTGTGTGTGTGTGTGTGCACATACCACATCTTCTTTATCCATTCATCTGTCGGTGGACATCTGGGCTCTTCCCATAGTTTGGCTATTGTGGACATTGCTGCTATAAACATTCGGGTGCATGTGCCCCTTTGGATCACTACATTTGTAACCTGTGGATAAATACCCAGTAGTGCAACTGCTGGGCTGTAGGGTAGCTCTATTTTTAGCTTTTGGAGGAGTCTCCATAGACTGTTTTCCAGAGTGGCTGTACCAGCTATTATTCCTGCTAGCCATGTAACAGGGCTCCTCTTTCTCCGCATCCTCACAAACACTTGTTATTTCCCGACTTGTTAATTTTAGCCATTCTGACTATTCTGAGATGGTATCTCATTGTGGTTTTGATTTGTGTTTCCCTGATGCTGAGTGATGTTGAGCACTTTGTCATGTGTCTGTTGGCCATTGGGATGTCTTCTTTGCAGAAATGTCTCTTCGTGTCTTCTGCCCATTTCTTGATTGAATTATTTGTTTGTTAGGTGTTGAGTTTGATAAGTTCTTTACAGATCTTGGATATAACCCTTTATCTGATAAGACATTTGCCACTATCTTCTCCCTTTCTGTTGGTTGACTTTTGATTTTGTTGACTATTTCCTTTGCTGTGCAAAAGCTTTATATCTCAATGAAGTCCCTATAATTCATTTTTGCTTTTGTTTCCCTTGCCTTTGGAGATGTGTCTAGCAAGAAGTTGCTGTGGCCAAGGTCAAAGAGGTTGCTGCCTGAATTCTCTTCTAGGATTTGGATGGATTCCTGTCTCACATTTAGGTCTTCCATCACTTTGAGTTTGCTTTTGTGTATGATATAAGAAAATGGTCTAGTTTCATTCTCCTACATGGAGCTGACCAATTTTCCCCAACACCATTTGTTGAAGAGACTGGTTTTTTTTTACATTGGTTATTCTTTCCTGCTTTGCCAAAGATTTGTTGACCATAGAGTTGAGGGTCCATTTTTGGGTTCTCTGTTCTGTTCCATTGATCTATGTGTCTGTTTTAGTGCAAGTACCATACCGTCTTGATGACTACAGCTTTGTAGTAGAGCCTGAAGTCCAGCATTGTGATGCCCCTAGCTATAATTTTCTTTTTCACCTTTACACTGGCTATTCAAGGTCTTTTCTGGTTCCATACAAATTTTGGGATCATTTGTTCCAGCTCTGCGAAAAATGTTGATGATATTTTGATAGGGATTGCACTGAATATGTAGAATTTCTATAGAGGAAAGGCTCAGGGTGCTAATATGCTTGGAAATAGAGGAGGAGGCTGGAAGCTTCATTTGCTCACATCTTTCATAATATTGAGCAAAACTCAGGTGTCCATAGCAAATAGTGAGGGGGGACTAAAGCCTGCTAACTATAGTCCCCGTCCTCACTCTGAGCCTTTGCTGCTTAGCTTAATCCTGTATTTCAGCATAAGCCACAATTTTTTCTACTCCTCCCAAGAAAATCCTTGTTTGCTTTTAGCATTTTCCTCACAAATCCACTTCTCTGATTTTCAGACTGCAATTTAGATAGCAATATGAGTTATCCCTGATGCCTCTGTTTTCCATTCCCCTCCCCCCATCACAGCCTCTCCTCTCTCTTCTGGACTATTGTAAAACCCTCCTGCCTTCCTCACACTCATCCTGTTGCCCAGTGTATGTGTAAATGTATGTTGGGGCAAGCCACTCCCCTTCTCAGCAGTTCCCTGCAGTGTCCAATCTGACATCCTTAGCACACCATCTCTAGGCTTTTGCCATATGACCCCTGCCTACCATTCTTAGAATAATGAAAATAGTTCTGTTGGGTTTTGTTGTTGTTGTTGTTGTTGTTGTTGTTGTTTTTAAAGATTTTATTTATTTATTTGATAGAGAGAAACACAGTGAGAGAGGGAACACAAGCAGGGGAAGTGAGAGAGGGAGAAGCAGGCTTCCCGCCGAGCAGGGAGCCCGATGTGGGGCCTGAACCTGGGACTCCGGGATCATGGCCTGAGCCGTAGGCAGTCGCTTAACCAACTGAGCCACCCAGGTGCCTCAAAATAGTTCTGTTGTTATGGAGATTAACAATATAATGGAGGCTTCTGCAAAGGGCCCCCTGATTAGGGCTTGCTGGACACCCTTCTGTATTTTGCAGCTGCCCCAGATGACTTCCAGGGAGCAATCTCCATCCAAGAAATAATGGCCATTGTTTCTGTCCAAAAATGAAAATGAACCCCTTAAGTTCTTCCCAAGGACTGTCCTACAATGGAATATGGCTTCAAATCAGTGCAGGTCACATAGAGTCATCCTCCCCCAGGTAAATGCAAAGGTTTATGAGTACTTTTCAGCATTCTCAAAGCTTTGAAGAACTACAGTTGAAATAGCCAATCCAATATCTAGCATATTCAGATGCCCTTGCCTGAAGGACCAGCTTTTTAAACAATAAGAGAAAGAACTCCAAGTGGGCCCAATTGAGCCCACAGGGGACGGGGTGTTGGTTAGTCCTAAAAGATCTCTTGTGTACTTTGCTTTGCACTTGGCAACTGGAGCCTATGGGAGATACTTTCCCTTTGGGCCGCAAGGTCCACACTGATGCCTTATTGAAGATGAGTGGAGATGATGGCAGTTGCACTGGAATGCTGAGGGCGAGACCCACGTGCCCTCAGAACCAGCTAAGCTGGAAGGAGCCAGCCCTTGGCAAAATGCCCAAGGGGATGAGGTTTGTCTCCTGTGGGTAGCCTCCCTGCATGCCGTTCTTTGTGAGGCCTCCTCAGAGTGATCTGGAGACAGGGTTGGCATTGTGAGGTCATCAGACCCGCCTGCAAATCACCTTAGCTTTATTGCCGAATGTGGAGCTTGTCCAAGTTCACGTCGTCTGCAGGCCAAATCCAGCCCACTACCTGATTCTGCAAATAAAGTGTTTGTTTTTTAGAACTTCAGCTAATTCATTGATTAGTTATCTATGGTGTTTTTGCCTCACAACAGCAGAGCTTGAGTAACCACAACAGAGACCAAATGGTTTTCAAAGATTAAAATAGTTATTATCTGACCCTTTACAGAGTTTACAGACCCCTGGCCTAGAGCAAGTGACTTACCCTCAAGTTCATTATCTGTAGAATGCCATTAAGAACACAATTCCAAAAAGGTTTTATGGTAATGCTAACGAGTGTTAAATAAAAAAATAAATAAGTACTTGTGGAAAAGTTTTAGATTTAATAGGGATGTGTTTCTTTAGTGCGGGCCCTCGCAGAGCCTTGAAGAAGCCCGTAAGGAAATCTGGCCCATTTCCCTGGAACCCTGCTGTCATGAACTGTTTCAGATGCCTGGATGTGGGTACCTGAGGAGCACTCGAAGACTTCCCGAGGGATACAGATCATTTCGAAGGAATCAATTTCTTTTATCAAGCTAATTCACCCAAGAACAAGACTGTCTTCCCAATACTGTGGGCTTTTCCCTTTTGTCAGAGAGAGGCTGGCCTCTCACTTGGGGTAGATCTTACTGTGAGGGCCTGCACTGAGTTCCAAGTACTCAGGCTTGCCTGCTCCCTGAATGTCACATCATGAAGCACTTGGGGTCCTAGCTTACCCAGAGCTTCGTTGCACCTGCAGCTGTGTCTGAATACAGTGTTTGGGACATGCTCAGAGTTCAGAATAACTGAGATGATACCGATTTGTGATGGAGATTCTTTAGCCTGTAATTGGAATGTTTTCTCAGACCACCAAATGTTTTGTGATACATGAAAGAAGACTCATGGGTAAACATTTTTCTTTTTTTTCCTCTCAGATTTGATTCTCTTTATTTAAGTAGTTGTTAAAATTTGCTTCAGCAAGTGTTATTGATGCAATTTTGGAAAATTGGGGAGGTCCGGAGCTGCCGGCGGAGAAAGAACTCTTGAGACATCTTTGGGGCAAAAGAGGATTTTATTAAAGCACGGGGACAGGATCATGGGCAGAAAGAGCTGTTACAGGGGGGTTGTGTAGGGTGGCTGATTAGATACTTGGGAGTTGGGGAAGGTCTGGAAAAAGGGAGGCGTGGGAAAGGGGGATTCATATGCTAAAGAAGATTTATGGGATAGTGGAGGCCTGGCTATTACCTAGTTAAGGTTGTTTTTCTTCTAGTAAGGCAGTAACATTAAGACAGTTGGGAGCTTTCCGAAGGAATGTTATGCTCTTCCTATCACATGTCCTTGTCAATAGGCAGCAGGTCATAAGAAACTTAACTTTGTTTACATTTCTTCATGCCTCTGTTTTCCCACAAAACTCGTGGAAGGGAAGGTGATGTTAGGGCTCCAGAAAATTGAGATATGGGTCTCTGAAAGTTAGGTTATTGATGAGACTGCTTTTTCCTTGTAAATGACTAAGACCTTGGTAAACCCATGGAGACTCATGTCCTGCAGCACTGTGAGCTCTATTAGTTAGCCGCTTGTTTTTCCCTCCCTTAACTCTAGAGCAGCTGGGAGTGCCTGAGGAATGTCACACATATCCCAACCAGGAGTTGGGGTTGGAGAGGCCATTGTGGACTTTGCCCTCAGCTTGCCTTCTGCTCCCACATCAATATTATAAAATATTTATGCCAATTGTGATGGATCCTCACCTGAATTCATGTGATCAAATGTTTTATACTTCTCACCATTCATTTTTAAAAGGTTTTAAACCAAGGATGAACATGTTTGATGTTAACCTAAAAATGTATAAAAGCATGCGAGATTTTTCAGAGTTGTCTTAAGAAGTAGGAGAGCAACGGCATGTAGAGACCTGTCGCTTGCTGGACTAGCTCCGACCCCCCTCCCCACCTCCCTGCCGCACTCTCGGAAGAATACTAAGTTAGGGCAACAGGCATGAAGAGCCCTGCAGAGGTCCAGCTCACAGAAGCTACTCCTGGATCCCTTTGAATCAGTGCATTCCTGTTTTCTGTCCTTTCCATAAGCCCAGACTTGCTCTCGGGCCCCAGTCAGCTTAGTTCATACCCAGGGGTGACTAGTACGGTTCCGGTGCTCGCTCCACACGTCACACGTCCTTTGCATTTGAACACTGTAAAGGATACAGGTCAGTGGGAGAGCAGTGGCGGTCCTGGGGGGCTTTCCCAGATCTCTGACGTCAGGCCATTGAAGGGAACTGCCTATTCCTGCAGGTGACTTCTTATTGGAACAAGTTGTGGGTTGCTTCTTGAGTCCCAACCAAAGAATGTTTCAGAAAGAGCCTCTTTCAGGAGGCTGAGGCTGCGGGGTAGGATCTGCTCTCAGGAACACATTCCCACTGTAAGGATCACATGGGGTTACCGGGAGGGCTTCAACGGGGAACACTTCTGTGCCTTCCCCTGGCACCACCCACACCCAGCCAGCTTGTGGTATTTGGGGCTGTCTTACTTTCTCGGAAGTTAGAGAACAATCTGAAAGAGCCAATTTTGTTTCTCCAATCTCACAGATGAATTCAGCAAAACATTTAACAGAGCATGAGCAAATCTGACCTACCTCCCACCATTTTAGGAAAGTCCAAAAAGCAAATCAAACACAAAGTGATGACATTCTTGCTATTCACCTTCTGAATGTCATTACTGGCCTGGCCCAGCCCATGTTCAGTTTTGGGTAGGGACCACTGCTTCCAAAGAGAAGCCCCCACCCAGGGAGGACTGCTCTCATATTTCAAATCACCATCCCAAGAGAAACCAGGAGGATATTTTTTCTGAAAGACTTGATTCCTGAAACGAGAGGACTTTGTAGCCCATCATTACCCCTCCTATTGGTTTTGCTCCCATCACCCTTCGTTAATGCATCAGTTAAGACTATGTTGAAAAATAAAAACAGAAAATCCCATTCAAATTGGCTCGAATAGTATTAGTGTATTTACCCATACATCTGAAATCCAGTGAGAATTGATGTTTCAGGTCAGGTTTGATCCAGTAGTTCAGACAATGGTACTAAAGTCCTCACCTCTGTTTTGCTACAACACAGGGGCCATCCTCAGGCTCCACGTGACATTCCTACAGCCCACCTGGTCCCACACCCTCCACCCCATGGCTACAGCAACTGTACACTTCACATATTCACACTACTGCCTAGGAACAAAGTCTTATTAAATATGTAAGGAAAAGATTTTTTTTCATAGAAGCCTTAGCAACCATCTTATTTCTTACTGTCTCAGACTGGTTTATGTGCCTAGGAACCATCACTGGATTAAGTCAACCAGGACCAACCCCTGCTGTGGAGATAGAGTAAATCCCACCTAAACCAAAGGAAGACCCAATTCCTTGCCCACCTTGAGTCTACCTCCTTGTTAAAATACAACAAGGCTGGTCATGAGAGTTATTCTGATTAAACTTCTGAATCCTTGACCTTTGCCTTGCCATGACCTTCAACATGGAGTCCCTTCCTTGGCCCTTCTGACTGATACCCTGGCTTCTACATTTCTGTCTTTTCTGGATGCAGTGTGGGTCACTGATTCCAGACTGGTGCCTCGATTGCCTGTACCTCTGGACTGGAACCTAGTTTTGATGTGAACGTCTGTCTAGTTCTCTCTCTTCTCCTACAGAGCTTTTCCCTTGTAACATAGCGTCAGAGCCAAACATCTTTAGGACAGTGAAAGGGAGTGGTCAGATGAGTAATGGGTCCCCAGCCTGTCACGTTGATAAGGCAGCATAAACATTAACCATCTCAGTCTGTTCCAGACCATTCTTCCGTTGGTCCCTTCCAGTTGGTTGCCTCACTTGTGACTCTAGCCCTTGACAAAGGGAAACACTAATGATAAACATGATCTCTGCTTTTCCACCAAGGGCTTCACTGTCAAGTCAGCTATTTGCTTTTCTCTCTAAGGAGCCATTGAGAAATTAGCTACAACTAGCGTAGGACAGGAATTAGCCCCTGAAAGTATGGCAAAGATCTGCTCTCCTGTTCAAGCTCTCCAGGAGGCTCATGTGGACCTTCTTCCTTCCTTTCAGGCATCTGGACTCATGCACTTCTGCCGGCCTCTCTGGGCCCATGGCCCATCCCTTCATGGTGCACCCTTGCCGGGTGCCACCGCATCCAGGCCTCACTGCTCTGACATGGTTGACGACACGCCCACAGCTGAGTCTTCCTTTGGACCTGCGGTGACCACCCAGCCAACTCCAGAAAGAGCTCACTGTGCTTCCAGGGCTTCTGTAAGCTGCATGACTGAACTGTCACCCTAGGTACAGGGGCTCTGGGTGCCTGCCTGGGAACCTGCCTATCCTCCCCCGCCCTGAGCTCTGGAGAATCTCAGTTACCACATATGAGTCCCTTCCCAGCTGAGCCCCGTGTCCCCATGACCTTGACTATAGAAACACATGCTGCCTCCCCAGGCATAGTGGCACCCCTGGAGTCAGGTAGCAGAAATTCCCTAAGCCAGCCTCCCATCTCTTCTAATCCTACATGGCCCCACTCAGATGAACTCCAGCCCTGCTTTCCTTCCTAGTCTCTTCCTTTGATTTCCCTCCCAAAAGCCACATGTTTCATTACAACTTCACACTCTACTTTCTTCTCCTCTGTTCCCATCCTAAAACTTGCTAGGTAACCTGCTCGAGAAAAATATGTCACCCCTCTCATTTAACATTTGAGGCATAGGTAGGGCTCTTTCTTCTGACCATGAACATATTTTAAAATCCAGCTTTGTGTTTTTTCACTGCAGCTCACTGCTCCGGATATGTCCCTCCAGTTCAGAGTTCAAGGTGGGCTCACGATCATTCCCCTCCATCCTTCTACTTAGCATGAAAGATGCTCTAGACTCTAGAGAGGTCTAAAACTTAATATTCCTTCATTTGCATTGAGTCCTTGGGTATCCTTTTTACATACCTGTGTTACTATAGGTGAGCATCAATTCTGGGTTTTTCCAAAGAGGATATTTGGATAAAAACAAATGTGGTGGACACCATACTTTCTGAAACTACAGCCCTGTAAGCAGGCTCTCAGAGTAGAACTTGAGGCTGGGGAGGAGACTTTTAGCAACCGCCTTCCAGGAGGTAGGTGAGCAGGAAGAGAGTGATGATAACATATTGTAAAAGACTGAGGAGTCGGGTGAGAGGGCAGAGAGAGTGGAGTGAGGAAGAGGGCCTGTGGAGGATGGTGCCTGCCCACCAGGGGTCACAGGTGGGCTTGAGTGTCTACACCTAAGGCCCATGACCTTGGCCAGGATTAGAGGCAGCCCACTCGACCAGTGACATCATTCCTGAACCTTCCCTGCCCTCCGGGTAGACTGAAAGCATTCTTGAGCTGAAGTGAACAACTGTTCGACCATCCTCTGTACAACTTCCTTCTCCAGTAACAGCCAGAGCATTATTCTGGCCTTGAGAAGCGTCAGAACAAGTTCTGCCAGCCAAAATAATGTTCAATCATCTCCCCACCTGTTTGTCAGCCAACATTCCCACAATTCTCCACATGACAGGTGGGGGATTTGAGGACTCAGTAATTAGCAGTCAGAACAGAGAACAAGACTGAGGCGAGAGACTTGCTTCATGTCCCAACCCCAGTTCCTAGAGGCAGAGGCCTCCTGCGTAATTGCCAGGCTGAACCCAAAAGTTTGTATCAGCTCCTCTTGGCCTGTCAGGCCGCAGTCAAAAGCTCTCTCTCCTCACCGGCAACGCTTTTTCTCCTTTCCTCTCCTGAGCCTGAGGAGACACAGCAAACCAATCAACACCTGAACAAATGAGGAGGCTAAAGCTTACTTGAACGTTCAAAGATCAATGTAATTTGTACTTTCAACTGACTATTTCATTATTGATGTGAAATTAAAACCTGTTCTGAACCCTCACCATCGGGTAAGTGTTCTGTCATTGTATTTACTGATATGGCCCTGATATTGAACCCTTGGAAACAGATAGAATAAATAAAGCATGTTGCAAATCTTAGGTATGATCACTTTCAAATCAGGGGGTTGGAACGGGGCTTTGCAACTTGCCTGAGCCACTTAAATTCTCTGAGCTTCAGCCTTTGATCAGTAATTATTCCTACCACCTAGGGCTGTTGTGAAGCTCAAATGAAATAAGATTTGAAAAAGGCCTGAGGTAACTTTTGAAAATATAGCACGTCCTCAATAAATAATAGGCATTACGATTATGCTACATGAATTAAAAATTGCAGTGTAGTGTAATCAAACGATCCAGGTAAACAGAACAGTTCTTAAAATGTTTTTTTCTTCCTTTTTGCACTCAGCAATGTTGATTGACCACCTCCGTTAGCCCAGACACCGTCCCAGAAGCCAGAAATACAGCAAGAATCAGGACAGGTAAGACCTCAACTCTCTGGGGTTGCCTGTGAATGGCGGGCAGACAGCAGTGGGAGAAGAAATAATTGATAAAGAAGATAATTGCAGTGATTCAAGTGCTGGGAAGGAACTTAAGCAAGGTGATTTGATAGACAGTGGCTGTTGGGTTTTTAGGGAAGGCCTCTCTAAAAAGATCGTCATGCAGTGACACTTGACAGAAGAAGCCACAGGAATCTATGGGGAGAAGTACAGAAGCAAAAGCAAGTACACCAAGGCCCAACGTGGGGTTAAGCCTGCCATGTTAGGAGAACAGAATGCAGACAACTGTTTCCGGGGTGTCATGAGGGAGAAAGAGAGCAGCATGAGATGAGGTGGGAGGGCCAGACAGGGGTTCTGAGCTCCCAGCTCAGTTCTGCCACCAGTTTCACTCTGGATGAAGCTCTTAAGCTCTTAGAGCCTCCGTTTTGCTGTCTGCAAAATGGGGGAAGGGACTAACCTCCATGTTGTTAAGGTTCTATCAGCTCTGTGATTTGAACAGAATATAGATCGAATACCATGTTACTCTTCTCATGATAACAACATTGGGATCAAATGTAATTTACAGATTGCCTGGTTTTGATTGTAAGTATATCGATCTTCAGGAAAGAGTTACCTATAAAATTTACCAGGCCCTGTGACATGGAACCTGTAACTCAAAGCGTCCTTTGATTTAGCTGTGGCCAAAGGATTAGTTAAGCACAGATATTGTTTTGGTTCCTGATGGCAAATCACTACCAGGTCACAAATGTCCTAGGAATCTAGTTTTAAATTTTTATTTTAATTTTTCTGTCCTGTCACACTTTTTTCTCAAACACCAGAGGAACTTGTATCAAGTCACAGAACTAGGTCTAAGAGAACTTTTTATCCTGTTCAGCAATATTAATTCACACAGAAAATCATCCTGAATAGTCAAAATGAGCATCAGAATGCTCTTTGTCAATCTTCACCACCTGGAACGCTCAACCACCTTTGACTGTGTTCTACTATGTGTCTCTTCCCAAAGTGGTCAAACTGCAGGTGGTCTGCCCACTGGGGCAAAAGCACATTTAGGAAATGACAGACCATCCACCATCATCACCAGTGTAATAGCTATTTTAGGGCCAGAGGAACCTGACCACTAGGGGCACATTGGCTGACTCAGTAGGTTGTAAGTTGAGCTTCTGACTTTGGTTCCAGTCATGATCTCTCAGGATCCTGGCACTGAGACCCTTCCCCACCTCCCGCAATGCCCCATCCTGGTGTTCCACTGGGAATTTGCTTCTCCCTCTCCTTCTGCCCCTCCCCCTGCTTGAGCTCTCTCTCTCTCTCTCTCTCTCAAATAAATAAATCTTAAAAGAAGAAGGAGACAAAGGAGAAAGAGGATAGGAAGAAGGAGAAGAAGAAGGAAAAGAAGAAAGAAGAAGTAGTAGTAGTAGTAGTAGTAGTAGCAGCAGTAGAGGAAGAAACTGACAACTGAATGAAATTCCAAGCATCCAGGTGGAGAAGGTCAGAGCTCATCAGGAGATGGTGCTTGTGTAACAGACTTGACACTGAAACTCTCCCGGCCAAACGAGCCACTCTCCAGATTTTAGAGGCATCTGTTTTTCAAGCCCTTGTAACTTCTTTGGTGAACTATTCCAGAACTTAAAAAAACAACGAAAATTGCCAAATTCTTCCTTATTCTTCATCTGAATCTCTCCTATTGCTCTCCGGGTTATTCCCAATTCTGCCTGAGTGCTGACAAGCAAGCCGGTGGCCTCACTCAGCACGTTAACCTTCTAAAACAAGTAACAAATGACACCATGGTGCTTATCGCCTAGGTTTTTTACAGATGACTCTTGAATCCTCACAGCAATCCTAAGAGGAAGCTGCTGTGATACACCGCACCTTCCAAAGAGGAAAACTGTGGTACAAAGCCCTGTGAGGCGGAGCTGGGATTTGAACCCATGCCACCGGACTCCAGGGTCTACGCTTTCAGGCACAACACCCTTTTATCTCATCATGAGGATTTCTAGCCGGGTTGCTATGCAAAAATCTGCCTCTTTCTTTGTGTAAGTGATTCCTAAGAGAAAGCAGAAACATTTTTCTTTTTTCACTCACCTTTAATAAATAAATATCTTTTACATTTTCTTCCTAGAAATTGAAACCCAAGATCTATGCTTTGCCTCAAAAATTTCAAAAATGCTCTTTGATTTACTCATGCTTTGTCATTAATGGAGAAAAAGATTTGCTGGTCCAAACTCAGCCAGTGTTTCCCACTCACCACCTAATTGTTTCAGAACATGGGGTCTAGCCCTGGAAGTACAGTGGGAATTCCACCTCCACTGTGATGGCACAAGAAGCTGCAAGATTAAGTGCATAGTTAGGGCTGGTGAAACAGATTGGAGACCCTAGGAGAAGTACTGTTCAGATGCATATGGGAGCTTTAGGGGCACGCTGGATTTCCCCCATCATTACAAGAACTGCTCTAGGTAGACAGGTGGTAGTTCAAGATTTCTGCCTTTGTCTACACTATACACACACATACATAAACACACAGAGAGACTTTCTTTTTATTTTCCTTATTGGAACCCATGTGATAATTTTTTGCTTACCCTCTTGAACTTTTATCATAGAAAAGAAAAACCCACTCTCCTAATTATCTACTTCCCAGCAAATTTCCAAACCATAAATATAGAGTAGAGAATGCACATAATTTAAATATATAAAATATTATACCCTATATCTATCTATCATCTATTTATAATAGACATGTATTTCAGATCACAAATTTAGCAGTATAAATTATATAACTTTATTAGTCTCTTAATAACCAAACTTAGTATGTCTTATATGGAAACAGTCTCAATCAAGGAGGGTTTCTCCTGTCCTTTTAAGTTGCTGGGAAGAACTGAGTGCCTGCCTGGATGAGAGTGCACTTCTAATCTGGGTCATTATCCAACCAACGATGGATACCCATCCATCCATCCACCCATCCACCCATCCATCCATCCACCCATCCACCCATCCATCCATCCATCCATCCATCCTCATTCCTGTCTGGTCTTCCATTGTCTATGTGGGAGGCTTCAAGGCTCCCAGTGTTCAGCTCTCTCAGGGATCATTCCAGGGCCCCCACACTGCTCAGGGTACAGATAGCTCTAGGAGGCTGCCCAGGACCATCAGCCCAGAACTCCAGCACATATGCAGGGTATTATGGGGGACCCTGGTTCTGGCTGCCTCCCTAGCTTTTGAATGGGTTGGAGGGGCAAGGAAGTGTAGATGCTCACCACTCTCAGATTCTTTGACCTCATTTATGGGTTTTTTTGTTTTTTGTTTAACTTTCTCCACCACTTCTACTCAAGGCCTCAGCCTCAAGGAGAGAGTAATGCACGGAAACCTCTCCCAGGCCACACCAGACTTCAGCTAACTTCCCTTTGCCTTCCCTCCAAATCTCTTTCCTCTCCCCTCACCTGTGGTCTTTGGGGGCATGAGTTGATGGGAAGACTCATTCTTTCTCATTAGATTTTTTTCTATGCCCTGATCCCAGGTACTTTTGAAAACCAAAAAGCTTTTTCTCTATGAGACAAAGAGGTTCTATGCCTCACTGATGCAGTGGAGCAAAGGGAAGCAATGTGAGAAATGTTGGTGTCTTCATCAGTCACGTGTACTCATTTAGGAGTATATAGGGGCATCTGGGTGGCTCAGTCAGTTGAGTGTCCAACTCTTGGTTTCAGCCCAGGTCGTGATCTCATGGGTCATGGGATCAAGCCTTGCTTGAAAGATTCTCTCCCTCTGCCCCTCCCCCTGCTTGCATGCACACATTCTCTCTCTCTCTCTCTCTCAAAATAAATGAATAAATCTTTTTTTAAAAAAGTATATAGGGGCGCCTGGGTGGCTCAGTGGTTAAGCCTCTGCCTTCAGCTCAGGTCATGATCCTGGAGTTCCAGGATCGAGCCCCTCATCGGGCTACCTGCTCGACGGGAAGCCTGCTTCTCCTTCTCACTCTCACTGCTTGTGTTCCCTCTCTGGCTGTGTTTCTCTCTGTCAAATAAATTAAAAAAAATTTTTTTAAGTATATAACATATGCCTACTATATGTAGCAACATGATATATACATATATGTATTTAATACACAAGAATTCTATTTACACATATAGGCAAGACTCACCCCTGTGGTTTTGGCCTATGGATTATAGTTTTTGTGAAAAATTAATCTATGAATAGTTATATACAATTATTAAATATTTAACTCATAAATATTTTCAATTTATGTTTCTAATTTAGAGTTTGTGGGATGTTGAGAAAAATGAAGAACCAGAAAAGAATAGATAGACAGAGAGAGACAGATTTCTCATTACCAACTGCAGAAGCAAGAATTCCCGTCTCAAGTACTCTCTAACAGTTGACTTACTGTAACCCCAGCCTTGTCAGTTAGCTTAAGTGACAGTCTCATTTTCATCATTAATAAGTGTTTAAAAAGTGCTCAAATACATGGCAAGTATAAGATCACGGATTTCAAATAATGAAGTTGGTTGTGTTTGAGGTTTAAAGTATTGTCTTATTCATGATGACAGTTTAAAGCATTGATCAGAGAATAAAGATTCCCCAGTCCTCATACCAGATGCTATGATTCAGTATGTTTTCTTAGTATGAATTGGTATGAAATTGCCTTAAGCATTTAGGCTAGATGCAGACACACTTAGAAAAAAGTCACAACATGCAAGATCTTCCTCTACAAACTATATGTAAAAGGAGTTGAAAAAGAAGCAGATCAATCTTTGTACTGATCGCATCTTTAACTTACTATTCCACTTCTAAGGCAAGAATTTAATTTGTATTTCTCCCTAACCATGCAAAGAGAAATATTTCTCCTGTAGTAAGAGACTCAAGGTGGCAGTTTTTGATCACCTGTGTGGAGGGGACAGCTATTTAGAGAAAAGATGCCCCCATTTTTGTGACTAGCCTCAGTCTGGAGACCACAATATTCCTCTTCCAGCTTGTGGGCCCTGAGCCTGTTTTTGTTCCTCGATGTGTAAACATACTGTCACTCTAAACCCTAAATGATCAGATTCAGGGAAATCAGTCTCAGGAATTACCTGGAAGGAAAGGACAACAGGTAGAATGCTAGTGGTGTGACCCGAGGGAAGGTTTGCCAAATTTAGAAGTAAAAATGGAGGATGCCCTGTTTAAATTTCACCTGGGTGGCTCAGTGGTCCAGGGTCTGCCTTCAGCTCCCAGGTTATGATCCCAGAGTTCCTGGATTGAACCCCACATCAGGCTCCCTACTCAGTGGGGAGTCTACGTCTCCCTCTGTCCCTCCTCCACAATTCCTGTTGTCTCTCTCTCTCTCTCTCTCTCTCTCTCTCTCTCTCTCCCTCGCCCCCTCCCAAATAAATAAAAAAAATCTTTAAAAAGAAATTGTGAAGCTGTCAGAAGGGTACCTGGTACTCTTGTACCCTCTCTAAAAATATAAATAAATTTCAAAAAACCCCAGATAAATAAATCCCAAGTACTGTAAGGGGCAACCTATCTCCCCAGGTGGCCTTCTACAAAGACAGAAAGGACAAGTGCTCAGTGGAAAAAAGGGCTCACCAACAAAAGAGTAAGCAAGTGCCCACAAGGGCCGCTTGACCCCTGGCCGTTCCCACTTCAGAGAGTAGCACAGAACCAAACTCCCCCTCAGGGGACCCTAAAACTGTAACTGGCAAACAGAAACAACAGGAGACCCACGTAGACAGAGGAAGGAAAAAGAGCCCCTGTGCCCAGGGTTGCTGTGTCTGTCGTGCCAAGCTGTGGCTCGTCTTTAAATGATCTTAGCACACAAAGTCTGTGTTCGAGGAGTTCATCTGTTGCTGTACTCTGTATTTTCCTTCTTTGGTCTTGTGCTTTCCCCTTACTTCTCTGTCAACTTACTTTCTCAAAATCCTAGCTTTTGTGTCTGAATAATGAACATCAGGGTCTCTGATCTTGATTACCCTCATCAGTCCATCCCCTTTGTGGCAATCTGATAATGCTCTTTTATTTTAAAATCAACTTTACTGAGATATATATATATATTTTTTAAATATATATATTATATATATATTTAATATATATTAAATTTTTATATATAATATATTTTTATAAATATATAAATATTTAATATATATTATATATATTTTATATATATATTTTTAATATATATATATTTTTAAAGATTTTATTTATTTGACAGAGAGAAACACAGCCAGAGAGGGAACACAAGCAGGGGGAATAAGTGAGAGAGGGGGAAGCAGGCTTCCTGCTGACCAGGGAGCCCAATGTGGGACTCGATCCCAGGTCTCCGGGATCATGACCTGAGCCGAAGGCAGTTGCTTAACCAGGCACCCCATATTGAGGTATATTTTACATATAATATAGTCCACCAATTTTATGTATACAGTTATGAGTGTCTTAAGATTTTACATATGTGAGAGAGAGAGGGAATATGAGCCGGGGAGGGGCAGTGGCAGAGGGAGAAGCATGCTCCTCGCTGAGCAGGGAGCCTCCCACGTAGGGTTCGATCCCAGTACCCTGGGATCAGACTGAGCCACCCAGGCATCCCAGTTCAGTGTGTTTTGATAAATGTATACAGTTATTTAAACATCACCACAATCAAGGTAGAACATTTCCATGACTCCAAAAATCCTCCTTGTACTTCTTTTTAGGTAATCTCCTTCTATACTTGGACTCTAGCAAGTACTAATCTGTTCTCTGTTACTACAGTTCTGCCTTTTCTAGAATTTCATATAAATGGAATCATAATGTGTATAGTCTTTTGTGTACAGATTTTTTCACTTAGCATAATGCTTTTAAAATACATCCATATTTTGTATGTATCAGTTGTTCTTTCCTTTACACAGATTTTCCAATATTTTGTTAGATTTATACCTAAGTGTTTCATGATTTTTGATGCTAAAGCACATGTTTTTATTTCCATTTCTAATTACTTATAGCATATGGAAATAGAAATAATTTTTTCATGTCGACATTGTATCTTGCAAAGTTGCTAAATCACTTTTAAGTTCAAGTAGCTTTTTTTTTAAGATTTTATTTATTTATTTGACAGAGAGAGAGATCACAACTAGGCAGAGAGGCAGGCAGAGAGAGAGGAGGAAGCAGGCTCCATGCTGAGCAGAGAACCCAATGTGGGCCTCGATCCCAGGACCCTGAGATTATGACCTGAGCTGAAGGCAGAGACTTTAACTCGCTGAGCCACCCAGGCGCCCTTAAGTAGCTTTTTTTAAAAAAATAGATTCTTTGCTAGTTTTTGTGTAGACAATCTTGATATCTATGAATACAGTTTTATTTTCTTCTACAATCTATATGCAAGTTATTTCTTTTTTTGCCTTGCTATAATTAGCTAGGTCCCCTAGTAGGACACTGAATAGAAGTCATGAGATTGGACTTCCTTGCCTTCTTACTGACATTTGGAGGAAAGCATTCAGTCTTTCAACATTAACTCTGATGGTAACTAGAGATATGTAGTGGTAGTCATAAATGTTCCATATTCACTTGACAAGAATGTGTATTCTGCTCTTAGGTGGAATGTTCTAGAGATGTCAATTAGGTCAAAATGACAAATATACCTTTTTAAAGAAATATTCTATTTATTTATTTGAGAGAAAGAACATGCATGAACAAGGAGAGGAGCAGAGGGAGGAGAGAGATAAGCAGACTCTGTGCTGAGCATGGAGCCCAACACAGGGCTTGATCCCAGGACTCCAAGATCATAACCTGAACTAAAACCAAGAGTCAGATGTTCAACTGAGTGAGCCACCCAGGTGCCCCAAACAGGGGAGAGAGGCCTTTTGCTAAGTGAAGGACTTTCCCTTCCATTTCTAGTTTGCTGAGAGTTTGTGTTATGAATCTAGGTTGATTTTTGTCAAATGCTTTTGCTGCATCTGTTGAAATAATCTTGTGTTTTTTCCGTTCTGGTCTTTTGATGTGATAAATTATATTGGTTGATTTTTCAAATGTTGGACCAGCCTTGCATTTCTATAATAAATTTCACTTAATCATAGTGTATTATCTTTTTATATCACTGAATTTCATTTGCTAGCATTTTGTTGAAGATGTTTGGGTCTAGGAAAATTGGTCTGTAAGAATACTGGTCTGTTGTTTTCCTGCAATGTCTTTGTCTAGTTTTGGTACCAGGGTCATGCTGGCTTTAGTGAATGAGTGGAGAGTGTCCCCTCCTCTTCTATTTTCTCAAACACATTGTGTAGAATTGGCCTTTTTTCTTCCTTTAAGGTTTGGTAGAATTCCCCAGAGTAGCCACCTCGTCCTGGAGTATTTTTTGTTGAGTGGTTTGTAACCATGAATTCATTTATTTAATAGTCATATGGCCATTAAAATTCTTAATTTCATATTGGATGAGGTGTGGTAGTTGGTACTTTTCAAGAAATTGGTCCTTTTCATCTAAGTTGTCAAATTTATACATGTAGGGTTGTTCATGGAATTCCTTTATTATCCTTTTGGTATCTGCAGGGTCTGTAGTGATATCTTCACCTTTATTCTTGGTATTTGTGATTCATTTCTTTTTTTTTCTTTGTCAATCTTGCTAGAAGTTTGTATATATTAATGATTTTTTTCAATGAACTGGGCTTTTCTTTGTTTCAATGATTTTCTCTATTGTTTTTCCATTTTAAATTTCACTGATTTCTGCTCTTCCTGAAATAAATATTTTCTTCTTTTTGTTTGCTTTGTGTTTAATTTACTCTTCTAGTTTCTTAAAGTGAAAGCTTAGAGACATTACTTCTTTCTTAATATAAGTCTAATTCTATGAAATTTCCTCTAAGCACTATTTTAGCTGATATGACGTGTTTTTATTTTCATTTGATTAAAACTATTTTGCAATTTACTTTGTGATTTCCTCTTTGACTGGTGAGTTATTTTGTTGTATGCTATTTAATTTCTTTCTTTCTTTCTTTTTAAGATTTTATTTATTTATTTGACAGAAACACAGCTAGAGAGGGAACACAAGCAGGGGGAGTGAGAGAGGGGGAAGCAGACTTTCTGCTGAACAGGAAGCCGGATGTGGGGCTCGATCCTGGGATCATGACCTGAGCCGAAGGCAGCCGCTTAATGACTGAGCCACCCAGGCACCCCATGCTGTTTAATTTCTAAATACTTGGGGATTTTCAGGATTTCTTTCTGTTATTGGGTTTTAGTGTAATTCAGTTATGGGCAGAGAATATACTTTGTATGATTTCAATGCTTTTTAATTTGTTAAGGTTTGTTTTAAGGCCCAGAATATTGTCTATATTAGTGAATATTCTATGTATACTTGACAAGAAAGTGTATTCTGCTGTAGTGTGAAACATCTTATAAATATTAATTAGGTAAATTTGTTGATAGTGTTTCTGAGCCTTCTGTATTTTCTCTTTTTAAAGAATGTATTTATTTTTTTAGTTGAAATATAATTTAATACTACAAATTTCACCTTTTTCATATACAAAGTTCAGTGTTTATTAATATATTTACAAAGCTATACAAAAGCACCACTACTTAACCCTGGAAAGTTTTTTTTATCACTCTTTTTGTTTTGTTTTGTTTTTTGCTTTTTTAAGATTTTTGTTTATTTATTTGAGAGAGAGAGAGAGAGAGCACAAACAGGGGAACCTGACCTGGGACTCAAATACACTGGGATCATGACCTGAACCAAAGGCAGACACTTAACCCACTGAGCCACCCAGGTGCCCCAATTCTGAACATTTTAATTACCCCAGAAGAAACCCCACACCTCTAATAGTGTCACTCCCCGTTTGCCATTCCCCAAGCCCTAGCAATCACCAATCTACTTCCTACCTCTCTCATTCTGCCTATTCTAGACATTTCATAGAAGCAAAATCATACAATATGTGGCCTCTTGTGTCTAGCTTCCTTCTCTTAACATAATGTTTTCAAGTTTCATCATGTTGTAGTGAGTATGAGAGCTTCATTCTTTTTTTCTAGCCAAATAATGTTCCATTGTATGTTATATCGTCAATCCTACTTATTCAGGTTTTACATTTGCTAATTCTCCTGCTCACTAAGATTTGTTTGTTACTCCCAAATCAATAGTCACAGCATTTTTGTGATCATTTGTACAGAGGGGTGAAAACTTGGAGACACCCTTTGAATAGGCTCACAGCTGGGCTTTCACAAGGTGATGCTCAAGCTTCTTGCTTCAGTTCTTTTACTATAAACAAGTGTCTTTTTTTCAGTCTATTTGGTGCCATATATATATGTATATACATATATATATTTGCATTTTTATGCTTTTTGTTGACGATTTTCTGTTTTAAATGGTGCCATAGAAATAATGCTGACGTGTTGTCTAGTGTTTCTAAGCACAAGAAGGCTGTAATGTGCTTTATAGACAACAGAGAAAATACATGTGGTAGGTGAACTTTGTTTAGATATGAGCTGTAATGCTGTTGGCTATGTGTTCAGTGGTAATGAATCTGGTATCTTTAAATAAATAAGGTATCTCTAAGCAGAGCCAAACACAAAAGAAGATTATGAATTAATCCATTGACCAAAATGTTGTGACCACAAACTCACAAGAACTCTGTATTTTCCCTAGATGTAATGGTTCAATGTTAGTGAATTTCATGTTCACGGTGACTTTATCAATTGTATTACCCCTTGTTTACTCAGTCACCAGTTGATGGATTATTTGGGTTGTTTCTACTCTAGGGCACCACGAACAATGTCTATGAATATTTATGTCCAGGTTTTGGGACAATTTTCTTTCTGATTTTCTGTCTACATGTTCTGTTGCTTACTGAAAGAGAAATGCTGAAGATTCCAGCTGTAATTGTGGATTTGTCTCTATCTCATTTTGGTTCCATCAGTTTTACTTCATGAATTTTGAAGCTCTGTGTTAACTGTGTGCGCATTTAGGATTATTATAGCTTGTTCTAGTGTTGTGTAATGTCCCTCTCTACTGGTAATATTTCTTGTCTTAACTAGATGTCAGGCACTCTGAGGATGACATGTTGGATTTTGTCATACTCCTTTAAATAGTGTTGGATTCTATTCTGGTGCACATGGAAATTACTAGGAATCATTTGCTCTCTTTTGGGATTTGCTCTCCTCCTCTGTTGAGGTGAGTTTAGAGCACCCTGTAGCATAGGGATAATTTAGCTCAGCTACCAAGATAATACCTTTCTCGGGGTTATACTCAGTGTTCCTTATATTTTAAGGTCTTTCTACTCTGGCTTGCTGGAATATAAGCAATTCCAGCTGCAGCCATTGTTCTTTCACTCCTTTCCAGGGGCTCTTTCCCTGCCTTTGATACATGTGTAGATATATAATCAGCCAAGCATTTCCTCTATAGAGCTCCACAGCATTCTCTCTCCTCTCTCTCCTACTCTCCCTCTCTTCCCCTCTCCTCTCTGGTATAACACTCAGAAAATTCTAGCTGCCTTGACTTGCCCGTAAATTTTGATCTCTGACTCCTCAGTTCAGGAGATTGTTGAGCTGTATTGGGCTCCTCTTCCCTGTGCTACAGCCCAGAGAGAACCCGGAAGCAGTGAACTGGGGTTACCATGGGATCACCTCATTTCTTTCCCCTCCACTAGAGATCACAATCCTGTACTCCCTGTTGCAGATCTGAGAACTGCTGTTTCATATATTTTGTTTGCTTTACTAATTGTTTAAGGCAAAAGGATAAATCTGTTCCTAGTTCCTCCATATTGACTGAAAGTAAAATTCTGACCCCTACCTAAGGCAACATACAGAGTGTGATATGTACTTGGACATGTCATAGTGAATTATGGACAGAAGGATTTTCTTGGGCAAGCTTAACATCCGGCCACAGTATAATTTTCAAAAAGTTCTACAAATATAGCATGAACAAATGTCAAAGATTTTGTTTAAATCATTAATGAGGAAACTACTAAGACAGTAAGGCTGGTGCAAAGAGCATTGGAGGAACTTGGGAACTTACAGGCAATAAAAAAATAGAGGAGATTGCTAGAGCCGATACAAAACTGGTTATAAACCCAAAATTTTTGAGGTTATTTTTTCTGCCAGACAAAAGTCATTTGCATCTCCATCAGACAAAAAAAAAAATCTACAAGTTAACATGTAATTTCACAGAGTTTGGGACCATTGAACATTAGGGGGAGAAAAGGAGTCAAATGAAGACATTTTCCCCTAGACTCATAAATACTTGTTGGTGGGTTCCTGAAGCAGAGCCCCATGTGCTGCTGAAAGGTTGTGTGGCTTTATTTCCACACAGACTTACTGGTCTTGCTTCCAGGTTTGAGTTGATTATTTTTCTTGGTCTTATCCCCAAGTTTGGGTTGATTATTAAAAAAAATAAAGACATTAGAAAACTTGTTAAGTGTCAAAGGGTGACAAGGGATGGGTACAGGATTGATGGCGCTTGTAGCTTATGTAATATTGGGGTCTCTCTTTTAAAAAGGAATGCAAAAATATTTTACTTTTTCAAATCTTAAAAAAATATATGAAGATGAGAACACATGGTTTACACTTGGAAGGGGCCCTGCACAAAAATGTCACTGATGCTCAAACTACCCTCACTTCATGGTCAGTTGCCTCTGCCTTTGACCGTCACATTATTTTGTATAAAAATAATAAAGCAGCGGGTATAACAAACATGTATCCCTGACCTAAATCCTATGGTTTGAGTTACTTAGTATTGTGTGTCATGTTCAGATCATTTGGTTCACTATTCCAAGCTATTAACATGGGCAAATCAGTTGAATAAATTCTCTGCAGCCTTGAAAATGCTCATGAAGATTTCATACCAGGAAACACACACAGACATTGAGTTTTCACTGGTCAAGAAGACACAAGGAGCTAGTGTGAATAAAATGATTCGTTTATGCTTAGTCCATGTGTGACGGGCAACTTTTTAAATGAATGTGTATTGTTATCAGACACTCTTATTTTTTTTTTAAGATTGTATTTATTTATTTATTTATTTATTTATTTATTTATTTGACAGAGATCACAAGAAGTAGGCAGAGAGGCAGGCAGAGAGAGAGGAGGAAGCAGGCTCCCTACTGAGCAGAGAGCCTGATGCGGGCCTCGATCCCAGGACCCTGAGATCATGACCCAAGCTGAAGGCAGAGGCTTAACCCACTGAACCACCCAGGCATCCTATCAGACACTCTTTTTATCCCCATTCACAACAGAAGCTTCTGCCTTCACCAGCTCAGTTCCTTCCAGCCTCCAAGTTCTGCCTTCACTGGGCTCCTGAGGTTGGGGAGGGAGAGGGAGGAAGAGGGGAGGGAGATGCCAGGAGAGCAGGAGAAGCGAGTATGTGTAAATATACCGAGCACTTGGTGCCAGGCATCATTCTAAGACTTATATATGTGTTAAGCTACCCAAGGGGGGCACTACTACTTATATAACAATATATTATTGCTACTTATATTACAAAAGTGGAAACCAAGTGATTAACTTTCTCAGGTAGAGCCAAAATCTACATGTTTTATCCCAGAACAAAGTCACATTTAAAGAAACACAAAAGATGAGTCTTTTTTCTTCCTAGGGCCTTTAAAATCCTTTGAGTTAAAACACAGGGTTTTTAATCTACTCTAATTAAAATCCATTGGCCTCTCCTAGTCTCTAATTCCCTGTGTATTTGGTTTCAAATGATAAAAATCTAACTCAAACTTTCTCAAGACAAAGGGGAATGGAAGTGTCTTCCTTCAGGCATGGTTGGATCCAGCACCTTTAAAAGTGATGCTGTCAGAACTGGGTTTCTCTCTCCACCTCTTGGCTCCACTTTCCTCTCTGTGATGGCTTTCTTCCATGTACACTTTCTCCCACACTGCTGTGGGAAATCTGGCAGCTCCAGGCTCACACAATCCCTGCAACTAGAAACCTCTGAATAAAATAGAAGCCTTCTCTCTCTCTCTCTCTCTCTCTCTCTCTCTCTCTCTCTCTCTCTCTCTCTCTCTCAATGTCTATACATCCTGTCACAGGGAGGGCTAGTGCCCTGAAGGACTGAGACTTCTGGCTGGTCAGATACAGTCATAGGAAGGTGAAGAAGGTCAGAGAAGAACTTAATCCTTCCAGGGCCACATGGACTACAAGAAGCATAGTGCCCCAAAGGAAAAGGAGCACACCATTACCAGACAAAGGGAAAATAGCAATTAGGTAAAATCAACAGACATCCATTGTATCCTGAAAAGCTCTGCTCTCCCTCCCTCTGCTGACCCAGAACTTCCCATCATTCATGCTATTCAGAAACAATCATCTCACACCCCAACAGCCCAACATCAATCTACCCGGAGCTCTCAACAGATTCCATTTCTGCTTTGCAACTCCCCGCTTCTGTGGCCTCTTTCTAATTTAGAAGTACATGTCAATCATTTACATTTTAATGTGATTTTTTTTTTTTTTTGCTAAGACAGTGTCTCCCAATCACATTTGGTTGTAAAGCCTAAGCAAGCAATTAAAGCCTTCATTTCCAGCCTAAATTCATTTTAGGATACGCAAACAGGGAGTAAGGCTCTCCTCCACAACACGTGTAAAGCCCAGCAGATGTCCAGTTTTCCCCATGCCAGTCATTATCAGAGCCTCCAACGTCAAGGCCTTCTGCTGACCACACACCTGATATTTGTAGGAGGAAAACAGAACCTGACTGCAGCCTGTACGCACAGAATTCCTTCCACGAACAGTCATAGGATTTCTTTTAGTTCTGGGACACATGGGGCAGCCACTTCTCCTCAAGGGGATATACGAGGACTCAGACCGATCTTACCTTCTCTGGTTACACGAACCAAATAGTTGGCCCAACGCCTGACTTCATCTCATGGCACCGTACTTGAGCAGCCCTCTTAGATATCCTAGCACAATTCTTTTTCTTTATACTTCCTCTCTCAGTTGGAAGAAAAAATACTTATAACCCTCGCCGCCCCCCTCCCCCAGCTAAGCCATTTTTGACCACTTAATGCTTTTCTCTTTATCTGCAAAGTAAATCTTTTGCCAGACCCACTACAGCCGCAGAGGAAGGGAGAATTACCTTGGCAGGATGATGGAGCAGCATCCCAGGTGCTACAAACAGCGGGAGTAAATGGAATGCAACATTTCATGCCCAGCGCTGGGCGGAGGAGGCTATTAGTAAATTGACTAAGAGCTCACACAAGCCCCCAGTAGCAGCAGTGAGATGGCCACTGCTGGGCCAACCTTTGGTTTTTAAATACATTCTGCCCACAGGTGGCCCAGTGTTTTCTCCAAATTGTTTCTTTTTGACAAATGAGCTCACCCTCCACTCCCCACTTTTCACCCCAAAGCCCAGCGATTTCTACGGTCACCCTGCAAGCAAAACTAAAGTGTATATCTAGTGGGAGAAAATGCATTCTATTCTCTTTTATTTCTTCCACATTCTTCTGGTTGGCATGGCATTGATTCACGTGGCACACTTATTCCCCAAGGAAAAGGCTTTGCTAACACAGGAATGCTAAACAATGCACACTTCACCAGCATTTATTTTCTTCTTTTTGTAGGTGGCATTGGCCCCTGGGAGCCGGTAATCAATATGAGTTCTCTATTTCCTTGCTCTAAAACACTTGGTTGTAAAATACTGCCTTCCCTTCCAGTCTTCCCAAGGGCAATGTTTCTCTGTTAGCCAATTCCGTTGTAGCTGAGGTCCCAAAGCCTAATTCGGTTGTGTTTCTAGGAAAATTCAGGCATGTCCAGGTACGCCAGGACCACTAGGGGCCAGTCACAAGAGCCCATTTGTAGGTCTGTTTGCATGAAGGTCCAACAAGCTGATAGGAGGAAACTCCTAAAAGAAGGAGAATTGGTGTATGCAAAGAAGAGTGCAGATGTAATTTGGAGTATAATGGAGGATACAGAGCTCAGGACTGGCCATCCTGCTTCCCGCTCCCCTACTCTGTTAGCCTCCCCCACACTTCTCCTTCAGATCTTTGGCTAGAGCTGGGAAGATGAAATACTAAAACAAAGAAGAGATGTTTCACTAAAACCTCTGGAAGGCTTTGAGGACAGAAAGACGTCTTCCCTTACAGCCCATGTTACAAAGTGTAACACAAATAGACAAAAGGGTATTTTCCCCCATTTCCTGGGGAGCAGTGTGGGAGCCCAGTACTGCCATCCGGGGCAGCAAAGAGCCAAAGGTATCTGGCATAGCCCAGCGCTATCTGGGTCGGAAAGCTAGAAGGTTGTCCCAGGAAATATGGGCAAAGCATGGAGGCAGGGCATGATGGTGCCTCTCTGGGCCTGCCTTGGTGCTGCACTATTTGGGAATCATCTGGTGGGGAGTGGGGATGGGAGGGACGTGTAGCTGGAATTCCTGTAATTCTGGGATGAGTGGCTGAGTCAATACAAACTAACCTGATTATACTACATCTGTGACTGCTTCCCCACCTCACCCCCCCGGGTTTTGTGTAGGGAAATATGAGATTCACAGGATAAAAATACGTTTGTTCAATTGTCTGTATGTTTTTCTCCCCCAAATAGGATTTTGACCCTAAGTTACTCCATTTTCTAGTTCCTAAATGAGCTGACATTTGAGATCAATCCGGTGTTTCTTTAGTCCTATAATATACACCATTTCCAAGAGGCCCCTGGAGGTGTGGGAAGTCAAGGCAGGTCTAGAGATTACAATATTGGTTTCCAATAACAAGTGCACTTCCAATGGGAAATGGAGAGCGGGCCAAATCTTCAGTCTGACTTCCATTGGGTGTCCCTTTTTTAAAACTGCAATTTGGACGCCTGCAATTATTTGCATTTTTGTTACTAATTGCTCCTGCCATTGGTGTAAGCAACCACTTTTGGGTGCAATTACCCCCTTGTGGGAGCAATTACATATGAACACAGTTCTGCACGTGCAACTGATTGTGACCAAACAAAAGGAGTCTAGGGAGGACAATTTGGCTCATCAAGTTGCAACTCCAACTTCAAGCACGTGCCAGCCACAAAAAGGCACAGCAGCGAGACAGGGTACTCACTCACACCTACTCTGGGTCATGGGCTTGAGCGTCCCTCCCTCCGGTTACTCTGTTTTTAGAGGATTAGATGGTGGATTTATTTAATTAGAAAAGAGCAGCTCATTTCAGCTACTCACTGGCCTTTTGCTAAAGTAAGTTTTAGATACCAAATCAAAGCCAAGTCCTCTGATCACCCAGACCCCCAGAGAGGCCGGATTAGCATGAAATTCTTTTTGTTTGCTTTTTTAAACAAAGAACACTGACACATCCATCCCACTGAATTATAACATACGCACAGGTCTCCCTCCCTGGGCTCTCCTAAATGTGCCGACATAACTGTCTCAGCCTTAGGACTGGAAATGATGGTTTAATGAGCCAACAGCCAAGGTCCAATTGCCAGGAGCATCGGTCCAGGTTGGCACGATGTATCCAGCATTTTACACAAAATCTTAGGGTTTCCAGGCAGCCCTCATGACGGACAATCGCCCTATTTCATTGTTTGATTCAAATTTAGGAATGATTCATTTCACAAGAAATGAAAAGTGGGAGTGCATCAAGTCAACGCTCAGCCTGCCTCCCTTCTTCAGTCAAATTCATGCACACGCGCAAACACACACACACACACACACACACACACACACACACACCACACACACACAGAGCCTACTGTCCCCTTAGCTATTTTGTCAGGGGAGACAGCTAAGCACTGAGGGTCTGGAGCCTGACTGCCCCAGTTTCATCCTCTGCACAATGAGCACCACGCTAGCCTCACAGCATTGTGACGGAGCCTCAAAGAGCAAATACAGGAAAACAGCTCCCAACATGCCCAGCACACTAGCTATTTGCATCGTCACTTATGCTATTTCACTGCGAGTATTTATTTCCAAATCTGTGCCCTCTCTGAATTGCAAAGAAAAGTTACCAAAACTTCAGGTAACCACGGAGGCTTTCAAGTCATTCTCAAGCATCATTTCACACACAAGCCTGAAGGGAAATTAACTTCATTTGACTTGTTACTTTCTATCGATTAGACGCCAGATTCTGGCAAAGTTAGATGTTAATTTTCAGAAGGTGGATACATCGCAAATGACTTTTATCCAGGAAAGAGGCAAACTTTTCTCTTCTTTGGAAAAAACAAACAAACAAACAACGTTTAAGGTTTTTGGGTTCGGGTAGGATGTGAACCAGTTTTGTTCTGAACTTTGTAATCTTACTGGGGCATTTTCTTTTCTCCTGTTGTCTAAATGTATCCATTTTTCCTATCTTCTTTCAAACCAGTTTTGCCATTTTGTTGATTCCCTCATAAATGAATTAAATAAACCTCTGACACAGACTCACTATGTATTATTCTGAAATTATGGTTTTACCTTTTAAAAAGACTTTTTTCCCCCAGAAGCGAGGAGCTCCTTCCTGACAGGACTCTCTCGCAGTCACCTCTAGGCCCCAGTTCCATGTTTCTCTCTTGTGTGCATCAGAAGCAACGGAGCATTCAGTGGGGCTGAGGAGGAGCCTAGAATTTGGAATTTGTAGCAGATGCTGCTGGCCTTCGTCCCGAGCGCAATGCCTAGGCTTGGAAAACACAGGTGCTTGGGAGATGTCTGTGTAAGCATCCACCTGCGGGAGCAATGACATTTCTTACTCCTCAGGCCACCTCCCTCCAACACCTCTCCTTTCTTTTCACCACTCCCCCCCCCCAACACTGAGCATCTCATTCGCATGGGGACACGATAAGTAAAGCTTGCTTATCACAGCAATCCAGTTAGGTGAGAAGTTAATGAGAGTGTGAGGGGAGATGGTTCGCCAATACCAGGAGAACACAACAGGTTTGGATATCAGGACTAAGCCGCATAGGACAACTACAGGACCCTCCGCCCCTGAGGAGGCCTCATCGTTGGACTTCAGCCAGAGGGCTCCACCAGCAGCATCACCTGCCTCCTTCCCCAAAAGCCAAGTGGGTACCCTCTTAGGTTTTAAAGAAGTAAGTCACAGTTGGACTCACAAACACCTTGTGGCCTCCGCGCCCAGGCAGTGGACTTACCGTCTGGGTCCTGTTGTCTTGGAGCACCCTACCTTCCAGTGTCTTCATGTATATATAATAATCCACTGTTAGAAGAATAAAATAACCAGGAACTCATCTACGAATTTAGGAGGAATTATGAATGCCTATCACAGTGGTTCTGCACCCAGGAGACTCATTCAGTTGGGAGCTCGAATGCAAACATGTGCCTGGTATCATCTGCAGATGATCAGTCAGGGAGGGGACCTGGAAAATGAGGTGTTTAATATTGTGCCATGTCTTTAGGGAAAGTAGCCACCTTCGCCGCACTGTTGCTGAGCAGACGGGAACGTTGTTGGCTATCAATTCCTTCGCTCAGTCCAGCAACACATTAAGTCAAAGTATGATAGAGCCCTCTTTGGAGAACTGCAAATTTTTAAAAACGGTTGCTTTAATGTTTTCTGCTTTATAACATGAATATATTAAAGTTGCCTCCAAGGACACAAATGTTCTGCTGTTGGGGCCCTGGGAAGCCCGACCAGGAGGTGCACCTTCCCTGAGCACCCAGTGTTTCATTGGAGGCCAAAACTCATGAAATCCACATATAATGGATATAATTCAGCAACTAAGAAATGGTGAACATGTGATTTTGACGTTTTTTTCTGGTATTGTTTGTAAAATGCTTATATTCCTGAATACCTCTTTCTGAAATAAAAGAAATTACTTTAAAAAAAAATGATACAAGGACATTGAGGAGAGTGGAGCCCCAAGAAGGAAGGAAGCTGGGCCCTGCATGAGCTCAGGGAAAACTGACAGGCCAGGGATGCCCACACTTTATGAGTGAGCAAGAAACGAATGTGTATTCATTTGCTTATTTTCATTCATTCATTCATTCATAAACCACTAACCACTAATACAGAGTTACTACATGTCAGACACTATTCTAAGGGCTTTATAAATATTAAGTCATTTAATACACAAAACAGCATTGCCCTCATTTTGCAGCTGAGGAAACTGTCACATAAACGATAAATTTCCCAATGGTACAAGTATTGCGCGAAGCTGATTAGAAGTTTTATTTATTACAGCAGTGAAGTAACCCTAATTAACATAGTGTCTCTGTAGATAATTTCTATGTAGACTTAAAGGACTGACTTTGAGAAGTTTACAAAGCCCACTGTAGTGGCTTCAAAGACATTAGAGGTGAGGTTCAAAAGACATCTTCCCCGCTGGTGTCTTAGTTCCAAACATTTATGACAAGGAAGAGTTCATTTGGATGGTGGGGAGGGCAGAAAAGCGTCGAGTACTAGTGATCTTTTGGGAAGTAGCTATACAATTTGATCTGCAAAACCTTTTGTGAAATTCACTGTCTTTTACATGAAGTGAGTTAGTTGATCACTGGGATCCTGATGCCTGTGTGTCCTCCTCTGTTAAACGGAAGATAGAGGCTGAGGAGCTTGGAAGTAACTTCTAGCATCAACACGAAGCATCCAACATTCAGCTTCCTGTGCTGAGGCCGTCTCGACGCGGGAAATTTAACTTAAACAAGAAGTAATCACTCTTCAAAACAGTTCATAGACTCAGGGTCAAATTCAAGACTCTGGCCCCAGTCTCAGTGGGGAGCCTGAGCAGGAGGCAGGAGGCACCCATGGAAGAATGGGAGTATTGTGTGCGATGTCCATGAATGTGAAAAGATTGAAAACTATGCTTTAGTTTCGTTATCTTTTTTTAATCACACTCTATGATTTTACAATAAATAAAGTGAAATTAAAAAGTGAATAATCAAGTGAAACATTTTCCTTGGCTGCAAGGCTGCCCCACCGCTGCCTCCTATTTCCAAGAGAAAACATATCAGAACCCTGAGACCTTTTGACTCCCTCTCCCTTCCATCATTTCCTGCAGACTTTTGTTCTCTGTCCTTTTATTCCTCCTCATTAGGGCCTCTGGCTCTCTAATTTTGCAGTTGCATCGTTTGACATTGAACTCACCTTCCCTTTTGACAGGACCTGCTGCTTTATACTTTCCCTTCCCGCTCTGCAAAGATAAAATCTCATTTCTCAATGAAAACGGAGACTCTGATACAAAGTATACTCAGGAATTGGCTTAATTGGCAAAGAAAAAAGAAAATTATTCAAGGAGCCAGAGAAGGGACCCCAGGCCAAACCCAACTTTAAATCTGGCATAAATGTTACCCTTTTTCAAACGCAGAACTGAACCCAACTGAGTACTTTGTGAGGGTTGTGTGAAACTTAATCAGGGACTTCAGCGGGTGTGTGAATGGTGATATTTACAACAAGAATCCAAGGACGCTGCACAGAACCTGGCTTGGACCTGCGCCAAACTAAACAACCTCAGGTGCAGCTAGGATTGCAAACCCGAGCAGAACGTTTTAAGGTTCTGCTCCGTTTGGGGCCAAAGCGGCAATGACTACTAATTTTATCAAGTAAACTTGGTAGACTCTAAAAATAAACAGATTGGGGGCACTTGGGTAGCTCAGTCATTAAGCGTCTGCCTTTGGCTCAGGTCGTGATCCTGGAGTCCCAGGATCCAGCCGCATAGGGCTCCCTGCTCAGTGGGAGGCCTGCTTCTCCCTCTCTCACTCCCCCTGTTTGTGTTCCCTCCTTTAGCTGTGTTTCTGTCTGTCAAATAAATAAATAAAATCTTAAAAAAAATAAAAATAAATAAACAGATTGAAGAATTTGGTTTTACCCTTCAGATAAGTGGGCTCTTATTTATACCTCAAGCTGACCATTGGTTACCAAAGCTTCTAATATTTCTTTCTCTCCTTCCCTCTTTCCTCCCCCTTCCTGACCTCTTCCTCCTCTCCTTTCCTCCCCCTTCCTGACCTCTTCCCCCTCCTTTTCCCCTCCTCCCTCCCTCTCCCTCTCCAGCCCCCCCCCTTTCCCTCAGTCTTTCCCCCTTCCTGCTTTGCCTCTCTCCCTACCAGGCCCTCTCCTTCATCCCTCCTCCTTTTTTCTACCTTTGATTAGGGATAAGCAGGGATGACCTCCCAAGCTCAGCCTTCTGAACAATTCTGCCCTTAAGGCATCTGGTCTATCCTCCTGAATCCAGCTCCTTATCTCTGTGATTCTCCCTTCTGTCTCTAGTTTTCTCCTTCCCCCCAGATGCCAGGCCTATAGGACACAGTCACATGGATGCTGTTGTAGCTTGTCTCCAAGAAAACCACATGACTTCCTTCTCTCACTGACAGGCACAGCCTGTTCCTTTACCCCTTGAATCTGAGGGACCCGACTGCTTTGACTCACACAACATAGTGGATGGAGCACTGTGAGACTTCTAAGGTGAGGTTCCAAGAAGCCTGGAAACTTCCACCTGAGTCTCTTGGAACACTAGTTCCAAGAGAAGCCATCCCTGGGGAAGGCAGCCACTGGGAAAGAATCCAGCTACCTTGAGAGCACCATACTGTAAGGAAGTCCATGCTAGCAACAAGGAGAAGCCAGATGGAGGGAGTGGCGCTCACCCAGCCCCTGCACGGCCCAGTTATCACAGCCCAGTCACCAGACACGCGAATAAAGAAGCCATAAGATAGCTTCAGTTGAGCTGCCATCTGACTACAACCCAGGTGAGAACTACCAGCTGAGCCTAACAAAACCACAGACTGGTGAGAGATGCTAACAAGTGGCTGTGTTAAGCCACGAAGTCTTGAGGTGACTTGTTATGCAATCATAACCGGAAGAGATGTCTAACTTTCATTTAATTGTTGACTAATTCACTTAACACTTGTTTGCTGAACATTTACTATATGTGCAGCAACTTGCAAGGTACTGGGGACAGCAATGAATAAGACAGATCCAATTCTTGCTTCCATGGGCCTGGCGCTCTCTTGGAAAGAAAGATGTTGAAAAAACTTGATCAACCGTTTCACACTTCTAATACCTCCTTCCCTGCTCTCATGCTCAGCTAGTAACTTTTTAAACATTTGTCATTGAAATAATAGAAATAATCAGGGAGGGAGCACCTGGGTAGCTCAGTTGGTTAAGCATCTGCCCTCAGCTTAGGTCATGATCCCAGGGTCCCGGGATCGAGTCCCATGTCAGGCTCCCTGCTCAGCAGGGAGTCTGCTTCTCTGCTTCTTCCTCTGCCTCTCCCCTAGCTTGTGCTCCCTCTCTCCCTCTCAAATAAATATTTTTTTTTTAAAGAAGAAGAATCAGAGAGGAACTCCAACCTAGGATGCAAACTCCAGATGAGGTAGCATCTATGCGGAATTCTCCACGTACCTTCTCTCAGTCTTTAAATGGAATGTCCCCGGAGTCCACCCTGTCTAGTTGAGCTCTGGATCCCACTTCCTTCACAATGACTTCTCCATCACTCAAATCAGAAAGCAAACAAGCTCCAGATGATCTCAACCAGGCTCTTGACTTGAAGTACCGTCTTTAGGCTGAGGGCCAGGAGTTCATACCTTCAGCCTTGATCCCTGCCCAGAACCGAAGACTGATATATATCCCACCACCTGCCTGGCTCCCCAACTTAGATATAAACTTTGAGATCTGAACAGGCATCTCCAACTTAGCATGACCCAAACAGAACTCTAGATGCTTCACCTGCTACCCATCCTCTCTCACATTCTTTTCTGTCCCAGTAAATAGCTTCTTCAAAATTCCATTCCAAAGGTAGACCAGTTATCCTCGATTCTTTCCTTTGTCTCCCCACATCCAATCCACAAGCCCCTGTCGACTCTACTTCCAAGACATACCGTGAATGAACTCACTCTCGTCTTCAGCGTTGGCTTCTCCATCCTGGTGCAAGCCACCACCTCTCACCAGACTGCTAAAATTAGAGCCTTCCCATTTTGAGTCTTATCCTTCTACCATCCACTTTCTTTACAGCATCTAGAGTAACTTTTAGAAACATGAATTATATCATGAGACTTCTCTGTTTAAATGGCTTCCCGGTGGCTTCCATTGCACTGAGAAAGCATCCATTTATCTCTTTGCTTTTAAATTCCATGTCCCTGTTTCCATGATCCGGCCTCTCACACTTCATTTCACAGGACTCTCGCCCTCATCCATCACATTCCAGCAAGGAAGTCTTTCACTCCTGGGGCAGGCCAAGTTTATTCCCACTTCAGGGCCTTTGCACCAGCTGTCGGGCCTGGTCTTGGCTTGGCTGACTCTTGCTCTTCAGCCTTTAGCTCCATCTCCTTCTCAGACTACCTGACCTAGTATGCTGGCACTCTATTTTATTTCTTCATAGTACTGCTCAATCTCTGGAATGGTTCCTGTTTCTGTTTTTAACTTTTCTGTGTTCGGTTACCCTCCACCTAGAAAGCAAGCTCTGCACGAGGGGGGCTCTGTCTTGTTCACTGCTGCATCCAGATCAGCACCTGGCCCATAGCAAGTGCTCAGTAAACAGGGATGGACTTGCAGAACGAAACAACCACTAGTGTGATGAGGATTATGAACAAGAATGTTGGGTGCTATGTAGGCTAACCTGGTTTTGAGGGTGTCAGGAACCTTTTCCTTGAGAAGGTGGCAGTTCAGGCAGAGACCAGAGGATGAAAAAGAGAAAGCCAGAAAAGCTGGGCAGGCGGGGGGCAGGGGGAGAGGAAGGAGAACAGAAGGGCCTGTGGAAAAACCTTGAGGGCAGGGAATGCCTGGCTCTCAAGGAGCCAGATTAGCAGGTCAAGGTCAGGGCCAGAGCCTGAGAAGTGTTCTGGTGCTTGCAGGTCACTTGCTTCCATTCTGACTGAACTTGGCTTGCATTTTTGCCAATTTGGAGTCATCATGAACATGCCTTTCTCAGGGGCTCCTGCATTTTCCCACAGGTCACATCTACTTCCTCTCCCAGGAGGGAATTTTGTGCCTCCTGGGAGTCACGGTCCAGGGGATCATCCCGCTCAAATCTTTCATCTGCTCTGTGGTCCCTATTCTCACCATCCATTTGGCAAAGAGGGGTTCCTTCATCTCGGGAAAACCATCAGGCCTCTGTCTCAGACTGACAGCCTTTTAGAGACCCCCTGACTCTCACCTGACCCATTCCCTTCAACACACACACACACACACACACACACACACACACACACACCCTACCAGCCTGTGCACTCCCCCTCAATCTTTCTGCATCTCTCCAACCACAGACTTGAGTCCTTTGTTCCAAAAACATCTTCCCTAAACCCTATCACCGGGCTCCATGCCTCCTATTTCAATTTCCCAATCTTTCAATTCTGAAAGATATTGCTTCAAAAGGCAGTGGACATACCCAAGTCCTTTCCTCCTGCATTCTCACACAGGCCCCAGAATGACCTCGTCTCGCCTCTCAACAGCAGGAGTCTTCCTCCTTCATAAACACCTGCCCAGTCACTCAGTATGTGGCCCTGGCTAAGAGCTCAGAGTCTGGAACCAGATGGCCCAGTCCCCCCTCCCCTGCAGGGGGTCCGGGTGCAAGTCACTTCACCTCTCTGTGCTTTGTTTTCCTCATCTGCAAAATGAGAGCAATACTAGTCCCCAAGTCAGAGAGCTCTTGTGAGGGTTATGGGAGTTCGCGTGTGTGAAGTACTTCGGAGGGTGCCTAGAACCCTGAAAACGCAAAGGAGTCTATACTATTGTTGTTTTTGTTGTTTTCAATCCATCATTTCTGTTCTAAACTCATAAAGCATGCAAGATAGTTCATATCACAAACTTACAGCTTACTCTAAGTCCCAACTGTATTTTTCCTCTTTTTCCCCAAGACCCCCAGTGGGACGCCCATTTCCTTGAAGGCAGGGAACAACAAAGGTTGTATTGTGGCTAACAGCCCTGGGGAATGCCGGGATGAACCATACAGGGTCCTGGCCCTCAAGCTGCTCACAGGATTATAAGCTTTATTCAACATGATGGAGGATGGAGCATATTTTACATTTATGTAGATCATAAACTTCACAATACAATGTTACAAATTTTCATTTTAAACAATGAGTTTTCTTTTAAATAAATTAACAGAAGAACAAGTAGTCTTTCATAACTATCCAAATATTTATTATTTTCAGTGTTTGCCATTTCTTCCCACAGATTCAAATTCCTATTTGATGCTGCTTTACTTCAGCCAGAAAAACTTACTTTAGTCTTTCTCATAGTATGAGTCTGTTAGTGGCAAATTCTCTCAGCTTTTTTTTTTTTTAAATCTAAAAATGTCTGGGTTGACCATTTTTATTTGCTTCTAGCATTTTGAAGATGTTATTCCATTGTCTTCTGGCCTTCAATTTTTTTTTCCTGATCAGAAGTGAGCTGTCAATTGTGTTGTATTTCTCCTGCATGTAGTATGTTTTTTTCTTCTTGCTGACTTCAAGATGTTCTCTCTATCATTAGTTTACAGCAGTTTGATTGTGATGTTACTAGATGTAGTTTCTCTTGTATCTATCTGCTTGAAGTTTGCTGAGACTCCTAGATCTCCAAGTTAATGTTTTTCATCATTATTTCTTTAAATATATATTTTTTCTGCCCCAGAAAGATTCTATTTGCTCTCCTTCTGGTGCTCCAGTATAAGGGATATAGTGATCCCTTGGTATTATTGCCCTAGGTCATTGAAGCTCTTTTTGTCCTTTTTTCTCTCTGTTCTACAGATTCGATCATTTCTATCAGTCAGTCTTCAAATTTATTGACCCTTTTCTCTCCTACTTCCAAAATGCTATTAATTTTTTTCATTTTTTATCCCATTTCCAGATTTAGAATTCTCATTTGGTTCTTTATTTATAGTGTCCATTTCTTCTGGCATTTTCCATCTATTCAAATCATTATGACATGTTTCCTTTAAGTCCTTGAACATATTTATAATAGCTGCTGCGAAGTCCTTGTCTGTTAATTGCAATATTTAATTCCTAAGTTGATTTCTATTGACCATTTTCCCTCGTAGCTTTAGATCACATTTTATTTCTTTGTATTGTGCCCATTATCAATTTATTGTCTCTTAATTCTAAATTCCTTTAGTATCTGCTCTGTGAAAATGGATGGACTCTTTAAGTGTTTCTTTTCTTTCTTTTTTTAAAAAAGATTTCATTTATTTATTTGACAGAGAAATACAGAGCGAGCACAAATAGACAGAACAACAAGCAGAGGGAGAGGGGGAAGCAAGCTCTCCACTGAGCTGGGAGCCCGATAAGGGGCTCGATCCCAGGACCCTGACTCATGACCCAAGCCGAAGGCAACTGCTCAACCGACCGAGCCACCCAGGTGCCCCTTTAAGCGTTTCTTTCATAGAGTTAATATGTTAAGCTTTATTAGTACAGAAGGGTGGAGGAACAGTGCAGGAGGAATGTATATATAAATACATATACAACACATATAGATGCTTATATATGCATATATATGTATATTTTAGTACTTGATATTTTGTCTAAAGTTTACCACTGTTATCTACAGGAAGATCATTCTGTCAAGCTTCTCTGCCTTTATCAGGACCAGAACTCCAAATGGCATTTTATTAAAACATTATCCAAGTAAGTCGTTGATAGAAGTTATTAGCAATATTAATATTGGAAAGGATTTTATTAAACAAAAATCAAAGAAACCGTATCTTTGACTCAATTTCTGATATTAAAGTAGTGAATTTTTCAATTCAAATTATTTTTTAAGGAAAGTGACAAATTTTGATTATGTTATACAACACTAAGGTCTGGATACTGAGTTTGCCTTCAAAGTCCCCTACTCAACAACCAACAGATTGTGTCAAACATTTTAAGTATTAAATATTTTAAAAACAAGATTCAACTAGCAAAAAAAAAAAAATAATTGTTGCAATTTTATTTTAAAAAGCCTTCTTTCCCAAACTGGGAAGATGAAGACATATGATCCTATATTTTAATGAACATAGTATATAAAACTATGATGCATAGGCCAGATTTTTAGATACCAATGTTACATGTTTGTTTATTTATTTACTGTTAAGATTTTGTTTGTTTATTTGACAGAGAACAAGAAAGCACAAACGGGGGAGTGGCAGAGGGAGAAGGAGAAGTTGCTTCCCCACTGAACAGGGAACCCAATGAAATATGAGGCTTGATCCCAGGACCCTGGGATCATGACCAGAGCCAAAGGCAGATGCTTAACAACTGACCCACCAATGTTACATTTCTATGACCACATTTCCCTGTTGGTATACTACAGCACTATCAACAATGAGGTTGATCTAGAGAATCAGTTAATGAGGATATAAAAACAAACACTTTTAACAAGAAACAGAAAATTTGGAAATGTGTAAGAAGCTTTGATATTTTCAAATTCTTTCTAGAAATGACTACAGGACAAAACACAGGGTTGTACTTTTACTGTCCTCTATCTTTTTTATTGTGGTATTTTTGATTGAGAATTGTTTATATACCAACAAGTATTCAAATGTATGCTGTATTTTAATAAAATAGGGAGGAGATAGTAGTGTCCATTCTAGAAATCTTTGTTTCAAAAGCTATCTGCAAACTGCTGTCCTAATGTAAGACTGTCTCTGGTGACCCAAGTTCTCTGTATGTTAAAATCTCCCCCTCCAGGGTGGTGTCTCTGGGTAATAGCTCACATTCTGTGATTCTTAAAAGGGACAGAAAGGTCTTCTCTGAAGGTAAAACCCTGGCATTTGCAACCTCTCATCCTTTCTTGACTCTCTCGGACATCTTTCTGCATGTTCTCCACGCACAGAAAGCTCAGGGTCATGTATTCTTATTTGTCTGGTTCCAGAGAATTTTATTCAGTATAGGTAATTACAATAGAGTCTCACATTGCTCAATTGTATTTGACATGGCTAAAAGCATTAATTTGTCTTTCCCAGCTTGGCCAGTTTGGGGGCGTTGTTACCCTGACTCATGGTTCACACATGGCTGGTTGTTTTTGTGTTTCTCAGGCTCCACTCCAATCTTGGGCTTTCTGCTGTAGGACCTGTTTTGAGACTGGTCATGACTGCCCACTTTGCGAATCTGGACTCCCAGTCAGCTCGTGGGTTTTAGGTTGAATCCGGTTGGGCAGTCACCTTGATCCACTGTTCCTGGGCTTTGTCAAGAAATGCTTTGGGGCACCTGGGTGGTTCAGAGGGTTAAGCCTCTGCCTTCAGCTCAGGTCACGATCTCAGGGTCCTGGGATGGAGTCACATCGGGCTCTCTGCTCAGCGAGGAGCCTGCTTCCTCCTCTTTCTCCGCCTGCCTCTCTGCCTACTTGTGATCTCTCTGTGTGTGTCAAATAAATAAATAAAATGTTAAAAAAAAAAAAAGAAATGCTTTGGACATCTCCTTTGAGGTTGTTGTTTGGCTCTGTGACACAGTTTCCACGTCAGGCTTGAATATATCAAAGCATAGTTGACATACAACGTTACGGTTAGTTTCAGCTGTACAACACAGTGGTTCCACACTATAGGTTATGCTGTGCTCACAAGTGTAACTACTATCTCTCACCACGCAACACTATTACAAGACCCTTGACTTTAGTCCTTATTTTATGTTTTTTATTCCCATGACTTATTCATTCCATAACTTGAAGCCTGTGTCTCCCTCTCCCCTTCACTCGTTTTGTCCATCCCCCACCCACCACCAGTTTCCATTCTGTATGCATCGGTCTATTTCTGTTTGCTTTGTTTTTTTAGATTATACATATAAGTGAAGTCATACAGTATTATCCATCTCTGTTTGACTTACTTCACTTATTTAATATCCTCTAGGATCCATCTATGTCGTCTCAAACGGCAAGATCTCATCCTTTTTATGACTGAACAATATTCCATTATATCTATATGGCATGTCTTCTTTATCCATTCATTTATCTATGGACACTTAGGCTGCTTCCATATCTTGAATACATGCATTTTATTGATAAAATTTTATCAGTTCTAAAAAGCCAGGTAAGGCAAGCCCCTTTTTGTGGAATTCTGACCACCTGAGAAATGTGCAAGTTGGCCCTGAGGAAACCCAGATTTTAATTGTGTCAAAGAAGTCACCTAATCCCAGTGACTTTTATGTGCTAATTATGAATGTAAATGCTTAATTTTTTCTTTTTTGTCTTACCAGTAAAGAGTCAGGAATATGAGTGAATAATTCCCACATCAGTGCATCTCTTGGGGGTAGAGTGGGATGAGGAATCCCAGTTACAAAGCACACAGGACGCTGAGCTGCTGGAGCCCAAAGCAGGGAAGCACCAGCCCAGACGCATACGGCCCTGGTGGAAGTGCAGGCTGGGGTGCAGACGCAATAGGAAGAACTGCCCAACAAGTGGCTGCTCTAGGTTTGTGCTCAGTCCTGTCTCAGACCGCTGATGAGACATGGAGATGGCTGACAAGGCTGGCCAAAGTTAGAAAATTATATGGAAAGCAGGAAAATAAATGGACTAGAGGTACCAAAAGTTTGGATTGGGTATCATCTCAAGCCATTCGAAATATGCTAAAATTACACCTTTGAACTTAGCTGGCATCATTTTGTCCTTGGTTGAGGCTGACCTTACATGGCAGGAGCTGTGAGCAGGGCTGCGATGATCTCAGTGGCTTCAGCGTCTACCATTGGCCATGCACACACCATAACATTATTAGAGGAGAGACGATACAGTGGAGTCACATGTATGTGCACTTTGTAAGGCCAATTCAACTCATGGATTTAAAATACTATACACATATTTGGCATATGTGTTTTTTATAATATTGTACACAGCCCTGCACCCATTGCAAAGAGTTGCAGATACTAAGCTACGCATACTGTGTACTTTGTGGAATATACACTTTATTTTCAAGAGTATATTGGATTGGATTATATGTGGGTTTTTAAAATTTATTACACATTGATTTTAGAATCTTTGTGCTAGGTAAGATAAGTTCTACTCTATAGGGTTCTTAATAAGCAAACAAAACATATTCTGCTTATATTTTATCTTCACATATGAATTTATGATATTCATTTATTAACAATAGTGATAAAAATAAATCCTAAAGCAATGTCCTAATTATTAGTTTTCCACAATTTACACTGATTACAAGGGGACATAAGAGGAACAGTCTTCTTTATTAGTTGCCCTATGTAGTCAGGGACCTGGGAGGACTCAGGACAGTGGTAATGCTTACCTCAGAGGAATTATGCCAAGCACAGTTGACATGGGACATGACACATGGGGATGTTTACCACCAAAGCATTTTCTTGATTCCAGTTTGTATTTCTGATCTTGGTTTCCTTAAAAAAAAAAAAAGGAAAAAAGGAAAAACAACCAAATAAGCTAAGCAAAACAAAATTTTTAAAAACCCACAAATATAAGATAGGAAATGTATTCAACAGGCAAGGTGGGTGAAATTTTTGTTAGGTTTTCCAAAAAGGAACTGAGAGAAGTTAGCTGAGTAAACAGAATAAGCATAAATATAGAGAAATAATGAAAAACACTTAAGCAAACTTTTAAAAAGCTACACAAATGCCCAGAAAGAATCTTTCATTCTGGAAATAAATTGCTAGGCAGGAATTATACAGTCTCTCTCATCCAGCTTGATGAATGATATTATCTCAAATCACACAGCCTGGGAAACTGATTACTATAGCAAGCCTAAAAATGTACCATAAGAGCTGTGCCAAGGTCAAGCCTCTGCAACCAACTGCCAATTATGCTGAGACATTTGACTTGAAATCATGCTTACATGCAAATTTACCTATAAGCCTGGCAGAAATAGATGTTTTGGAAAATATATTTAAGAAGAGTAAAATATATCTAAATCAAAATAATGTTTTACTCTTTGCAAGAAAAGGGTGGGCTTTTATTTTTTATTTTTTAAAGACATTGATTTATTTGAGAGAGAGAGAGAGAGAGAGCAAGCAGAGGGAGGGGCAGAAGGAAAGGGAGACAAACATTCCCCGCTGAGGAGGAAGCCCAGTGGGGACTTGATCCCAGGACCCTGAGATCATGACCTGAGCTGAAATCAAGAGTTGGATGCTCAACGAACTGAGCCACCCAGGTGTCCCAAAAGGGGTGGGGCCTTTTTAAATGATCTGCTTTATCCACATAGCTTGGGTTATAGATACTTCTGTCTCTGTGAAGACTTGATTGTTTTTTAAAGATGGATTTATTTTAGAGAGGGACAGAGAGTGTCCAAGTGGGGGAGAAAGCAGAAGGAGAGGGAGAGAATCCTTAGGCAGATTCCTTGCTGAGTAGAGAGCCCTATGCAGCAGCAGCAGGGGGTGGGGGTGTATGTGCCCAACCCCAAGAACCTGAGATCTTGACCCCAGCCAAAATCAAGAGTCCAACACTTAACCAACTGAGCTAGCCAGGTGTCCCAACAGCTGATGGTTGAAAGACGTATCTAAAGACATGAGTAGTGGGGACAGTCTATCGACTTCCAATTCAGAGACTAGATCATATCTGATACTCTTGGGAAGATGTTTGGAATCTCCCATACCTAGTAGGCCTTCCACCTCACTGGGCAGCCCTTTCCAGTACAGATGCACCCATATACATATGCATACACACGCACACACGCACACAGCTTTTGCTGTGCCTTTAGAATGAGGACTAAAAAATTTGAACTATGCAGGAACATGATATTCAAACTATTCAGAGAAAACTAATATGAGCACTATAATAGGATCCTTAGCTCTGGGCAAACAGAGTTATGTCCCAGGAATGTGACGGGGAAGTCACTGTAAGCTGAAACATTGCCCAGTTTTGCTTCTGTGGCCCCAAGAAGATGAAACAAAATAACAATGAAATGCTAAGAATCATTAAGAAAGATGTAGGAGAAGAAAAGATACACTCTCCAGCCAGTTGATTAAACCTGAAAATATTTTATGTTGTTCTGGTCATTGCCTTTAAAGAAATAAAAACAGACCGACTTAAAACAAGTAGAGGAGACTTCCACATGCAGAGGTCAGGGACACTCCCCTCTCCCTCAAAAAAGGCTGAGAAAGATGAGACCCAAAACTTAGAACAAGAGGAGCTATGGCTGGATAATACAGGTCTTACCAAGGGCAAATGTATCTAAACCAGAGCTCCCTTGTGAAGCTAAAAAGGTCTAAATTCAGACAAACAAAAGGAAGTCTTACTTTGCACAGTAGCAAGTTTTACCCAAGATTTTACCCAGAGATGGAAGTGGCAAATATCCATAATCCAAAAGGGCTAGAAGAGTGAGTGACACCTCAGATAGATAGAGTTAGGTGGTCTTGGGTTTAAATCCTAGTTAGGGGATTTGCCAAGAGTGACTTGAGATAATCTCCCTGAGCTTCCTAGTTTTCAGTTATAAAATGGAGGCCATGACACTATCTGCCCCACTGGGTTACTATGAGGATTAAATGAGACAATGGATAAAAACACCAAGCACCATCACATGGAGGCTGAAATGCAGAGGGAGAAGGGCCAATGAAGGGACACTGGGCAAGGTGAGCGGGGATGGCAGATTCTTTGGCTCAAGTGTGCCTGCGCCAAACCCTGAACTGCCAGGTACCCTGGGATTCCGAGTCCCCAGGGAGAGAGCATCAGGGACCAGTTTGGCTCACCTGGATCTCAAGGACCTCTGGCATCCACCATGAGGAGCGGCGAGGGCCTCCTGGGCCCCCATGATCCCCTGACATTTTACAGGTAGACTGTGTTCCTGCCCGCCCAGGCCCCCCAGACTCCCTGGAACCAGGGGTACCTCCTCAAGGATAAGGACCTGGACCACGTACCACACCTCGCTGGACAAGGTGCTGGAGGTGCCAGAGGGCTGGCTCATCTTAGTGGCCGAGAGGGAGGAGCTATATACGTAGGTCCCAAACAGGTTCCAGAAGGTCTGCTGGAGGCCCGAATGCCACTCCCATGCAGGACGTACAACCAAGTGGCCCCTCGCACCCTTGTGGTGCAGCTGCTCCAGGGCAATCCATACCATCGGCGGAAGCCCCTCACTCCACCGCGCAGCTCTGGCGGGCCCATAATACCCTGTCCAGCACCCCCACGCCTGGCAGACTCCCAGTCCTACCCCAGAGCCCCGCACCACGACTCCTCCGTGCACTTCCTGCCAGCGCGCCCCTCCGGAGGGTCCACCCACACCCACCAGAACCTCCAGCCGGTGCCCCACCTAGAGCCCAGAGGGCCGGCATCCGGGGGAACCGCGAGGCAGCCGCGGTGCGGACTTCCAGCGCTTCCAGCAGGCGCGCGGTGGGGCTGATGGGCACCTGCAGGCTCTCCGCAGGGTCGTGCCCATCGCTCACCTCTGGGATCAGGTGCTCTGTCCCAGCTGGGAGGCCTTGCTCTCGGGCTCCGAGGGCCGCATCTTCTCTTTCGACGGCGAACGTGTCCTGCAGCACCTCGCCTGGCCTCAGAACTGCGTGTGGCGCTGCACCTGCTGTGAGAGGTGGCGGACCCAGGCTGCGGCAGCCGTGGGCCAGGCCTCTTCGCTGCCTACTCCCAGGCTCTTGGAGCAGAAAGCCGGGAGCTTCCACTACGCCGTCATCGAGCTCTGCGTGGTGCATCAAAGAACAGCTTCAAGACGTCCTCCTCCAAGTAGGGGCCCTGCAGGCTCTGGCGGACAGATGGCCAAGCGGACACATGTTGAGAGGGAAGGCCAGGCAGCAGGCCAGCAAAGAGGCTGCAGTGCAGAAGCTCTGTTGGCGCCTCCGGGGTGGGAAGCTGGCTGGGACACTTTCCTGTACGTTTCACGTTTCGTGCAACCCTCAAGAAATAAAGGGAAGCCAAAGAGTGTGTGGTTTTGTTTTTGTTTTTGTTTTTGTTTTTGTTTTTGTTTTTGTTTTTGTTTTTGTTTTTGTTTTTGTTTTCAAAAAGTTTAAAACAAAAACACCCTGCACAGCGCCGGGCATATCATAAGAGACCAACAGAGGTTAACTAGTAATATTATTCATGGATAAGAGTTCCTTATGTCAAAGTGGTACACAAGCCTCAATTGCCTGACTACTAAAAGAGACTTGGTGGCTTTGATCCTGTGTAGGAATTCTTATGCTCTAAGACAGAGATCAACAAATATTTTCTGTAAAAAGCTGGATAGTAAAGTTTAGGCTTTGTGGGACATATGGTCTGTGTCAAAAATATTCAATTCTGTTCTTTAGCAAGAAAGAAGCCATAGATAATCTGTAAATGAATTTGCATGGTTGCATTCTAATCAAACTTATTTATGGACCCGGAATTTAAATTTCACATAATTTTCAACTGTCACTAATTATTCTTCTTTAGTCTTAAAAAAATTAAAAATGAAAAACCATTCTTCTGGGCCATACAAAAACAGGTAGTGGCCTGGATTTGACCAACAGGTTGTTGTTTGCTCACTGCTCTTCTAAGATAACAACAGGTTTGGAACAAGCCACACCTGAATGTGCCACTTTGGCATGTGTATTATTTTGAGCTGAAGGCAATCAAGACCAAGCAGACACAGGAAAAGCTTTTTTACTTTCCCCTTAACTGTCTAAGTGGAATTAGAATAGGGGCCTGTACCAGGAAGAGAATCATTACCAGTGATAAGCTTTTATTTTCTTTCTTTTCCTTCTTTCTTTCTTTCTTTCTTTCTTTCTTTCTTTCTTTCTTTCTTTCTTTCTCTCTTTCTTTCTTTTTCTCTTTCTTTTTCTTTCTTTCTTTCTTTCTTTCTTTCTTTCTTTCTTTCTTTCAGATTTTATTTATTTATTTGACAGAGAGAAACACAGCTACAGAGGGAACACAATCAGAGAGAGTGAGAGAGGGAGAAGCAAGCTTCTTGCAGAGCAGGGAGCCCCATGCAGGGCTCCATGCAGGACGTCATCCTGGAATCGGGATCGGGATCATGACCTGAGCCCAAGGCAGACACTTTATTTTTTGTTTGTTTATGTTTTATGTTTGTTTAACAAACATTTGCTCTTCTCACCTTCCTATGAATTGTCTTCCTCCCCTTTGAAGCCCCAGAACCCTATCCCTTTCCTTAGTTCAGGATATATCTAAGCCTCAATTGCCTGGCTGCTTATGGGTCATATTTTGTTATGCTCCCACAGATATATAATTAAATTTGTTTTTCTCCTGTTACCCTTTTTATAATAGAAGGGGTCTCAAACAAGAACCTAGAAGAGTAGAGGGAAAATTATCTCTCCCCATTAATAATTCAGTTCACTTAGTTCTGACAATACGAAGAGCAGTTCTCAGTCTCTCTAGTTTTGTAGCACTCCATCCTCATTTTTTTATTAACATATAATGTATTATTTGTTTCAGGGGTACAGGTCTGTGATTTATCAGTCTGACACAATTCACAGCAGTCACCATAGCACGTACTCTCCCCAATGTCCATCACCCAGCCACCTTATCTCTTCCCACCCAACCCCCAGCAACCTTCAGTTTGTTTCTTGAGATTTAAGAGTCCATCTTCTTTTGAGGACACACACAATCTACTGCTAAATGTGCTGCTTGGCATCACTGTGTTTGGTCAAAGTAAGCTAAAATATCTTTTGGAAGGAATAGGAAATTTTCAGGAGTCCATCCATCTGTAGACCTGTAGACTGAAGCAGGAAAAAGTGAATTAGAACCACAATGACAAAGAAAATTCCAATAAATTGTCTCTCGATAATAAATTCTAAAATGACAAATGTGAAATGTTTTAGGAGTCATTGCCAATTGTATGTCTCTCTGTTTGTGACTCAGTGGATCATAAGACTAGATACTCAACCAACAGCTGGAAAATATTATGATAATGAAGCCCAAGATTCTGAAGGTAGCTTTATAAACATCTTTTAAATGGTTTTTGTCATGACTAATGCTAGTACATCTGTGGCGATGTTTGTAATAAAGGGCAAAATTTATTCTTGATACTTCTGCTCCTGTGCTTACGTAAATTTCCTTTAAAATTGAAAACTATAATCCTCTATTACTACAGCGTTGTGGTGATTTGTGTGCAGGAAATGATGCTTCCCTTCACATATACTCCCCCACCCTTCAAGGCATTTGGAGATTTAGAAATCATGGCTGAGAGCAGGAAGCTCAAGGCCAGTGTGAAAGTTGGAAGGAAACACAGTGAAGCATTTTTTGCAAAACTCTGTCACTGAATATAACTTTTGGGTTGAAGAAACATTTTAATACATAATACTAACATAGTTGTCCTTTATAACAATTCAACAGTAAAACATAAAATTAAATATTTTTTTTATGGAGGAAGAGGCCTGTGAAGGTAAAAGTGCCTAGGACCCTCAAGTCATAATATTGCCTTGCCTCTTAGGTCCTCAATCCTCCTTCATGAGCTTCCAAGGAAAAGGAAAAAACATAAGTGACAATCTCTTAACACTTCCCAGCCTTACTCCTCTGTTTTTAATCACTCTGTATGCCCAACCTGGCAAAACTGGGATAAGGACCTTGGCCTTGAGGTCCCACCCACCCACAGAGTTAAATATCCTCCGGAAGCAAGCTTCAAGGGCACCCTCTCCGAGACTGCCTGCTGGTGGGATTCCAGTGCAGGTAGATGGCACAGACTCAGGAGAGTGGCATCTCTCTGTGGGCAACACCTCAGAGTCCTAGAGAAGTGCTGGAACCCACCGTGAAACTGCGGGGCCAGTGTTTGGGGAAACGTCTGCACCAGGACGGGCTACACTAATGGAGTCTGGCTTGCATGGGGCCTCCGTACATAGCTCTAGATGGAGACGGTTCACTCCCCTGTCAGCTTGCAGGCTGGAGGAAGTTTGTTTCATTTTGTTCTGTTTATCTAGGCCTCTATGGACACAATTTCTGAAATGTGAATCCATTCCAGCAAAGAAAGGAAGTCAGGGTAGATAGCAGGAGCTGGGCGGTGTGAGCACATGGGCAATGGGGCTCTAGGCCCAGCTGCTCCGAGAGCTGCTCCTCTCATTCTGTGGGGTCATCTGGCCGTGCCTCTTAGCCGGGTGTCCCCCACAGTGATGGAAGCTTGGACAGCAGGGTTTCCTGAAGCCAAGGGTACTACCCTGGGCCCTGGGGATCCCAGTACCTGACCCAGCAAGGCCGGGCTAGGGTCTATTTATGGAGCAACAGTAGCAGCCATATCACACCTTGTAGAGAAATAGCTTCCTGAGTGTGTGTGAATTTTTGTTTTTTTTAACTGGAGTGAGGAGTCTTAACCCTCAGAGTCAGAATGAATGGATCAGTTCTCTTCACCAGTGGAGAAACTGACAATGAGGGCTCTGGCAGGGATGTGGGAGGTGGGGAAGGGTCGTCTCCAGGAGAGCTCTGATGGTAGCTGGATAGCAAGTAGAGGGAATAGGTTTCTGCAGGGGTTGCAAGAAACAAAGTGAGGGGGTTCACTGTCATCCCGCTATGATGAACTATCGTATTTTCCAGAGTGGTGAAGAAGGTTACCACGAGAATCACTAATCTTTCCATATAAGTTATTACAAAGGATGTCAGCAACCTTTTCATAGTCCACTCTACGGGAATGGAGATGGTTTATAATTTCTTCCAGGAGGTAGTCTGTACATTTATGAACCAAGCATACTATTTTGCAGTCTTGGTTAAATAATCCCAGAATTATTCAATAGTGTATTTTGAGGCCTCCTTTTCCACGTACCCAGTTAGGGTCTGGAGGACTTGGGCTCGGACTTGGAGGTCCTTTGGAGACTTGGGCTTCTTTGCTGGTGGTTTCCAGGAATGATGATGCTGAGGTCCCGTGCCAGATCTAACAAACAGGGACTGAGGGTCCAAGGTCAGAAGCATGCAGCCCAGGCCCTTCTGAGATAGGCCTTTCACTGCCCAGATAAGGTTATCCGGGAGCGGAAGAGTCAACCTCAGGACAAGCTACAGAGCCACCTGGTCTAGAAAGCTCATAGGACCATGCTTTCTACAGAATAGAAAATAGGCACCATCCATCCTTCTTCAAGCAGAAGCTTACCTTCTTTCATAAAGATGGTAACCACCAAAATAGAGACTATGGCCCAAGTGCTAGCAACTTGACATCAACTACAAACTTTATGAAAAATTCCAGGGGACCAACTGATAAACACTACTGGCAGTATTTCTTGTAAAGCTCACTCTCACGTCTAGATTAGATGTGATGATCACCTCCCTTTTTTGTTTGCTTGGAGCAGACACCGCACAGGACTGCCTGGGCTATTTCTGTCACCTCTTTGTGCATTTTCCCCACCCTGCCGTATTAGATTTTAGCCATACAGGTCCTGACAGCATGGGGATCCCATGGTGGTTCGAGTGATAAGGGTTTGGAAACCACCAGGAAGCATTATTTGCTATTTTAAAAAAATGCAGAAATTGTGGGTAGGCTGGGAAATGAGAACCTTGAGTTATAAAGATGATAGACTCCCCGTGGGGAGAAGTGTGTGTGTGTGTGGGGGGGTGTTTCACACGGTCAGGATTGTGAGCCTCTGTTTTTTATGGCACAGTTGCTTCAGCTGTGGAAAGGTTTTTCACCAAAGCAGGGTTTTTATGTAGACTTCATAGCTGCATACCAGAGGGAACAGGGAAATGGTCCCCGTGTGCTTTTGGGCTCAAGAGTTGGCTGTACATCCCCTTGGCACCTGTGATGATGAGTTTTGAAGCTAGTTCAGAATACTTTGTGACCAAGAGATACTAAATAACCTTACACTTGGTCACCTCAATAGACTAAACTAGAAAGGGAGAATGGGATAGAGTGACCAGAACTCTTCAGAGAATACCAGGAGGCAACAGGGTGCTCTCGAGGAACCAGAGGTGGTGACCAGCTACTTGTAGAGGAGTGATGAGCAGGTTTTCATGCCCTATCCAGAACCTTCTCAGAGTACCTGCAGGGCTTTAGTCACAGACAACGTCCCCTAATTTGCTGCCACCATGACTGGCTTGATCATAGACAGGATTGCTGTGCACCTCACGCACAAACCCTCTGAAGACCAGAAGATCTGAGTTCATGAGAAACTGACTTGAATCTTGGAACAGTGCTGTCTAGTAAGCACCTGTCCCCTGAGGGGGAGCAAAACTCAGCGCCCCTCCCCACACGGGGAGAGGAAACAGACCTTATTTGGAGGGTGTGTTGTGTATTAGATACAATCTAGATGTTGACACATTTTCCCACCACCTAGTTTCAAATTTCCCAGATTTCCTAGAAGGTGTTTACAAACTATAATTCATGGCCGAACCAACATGTTTGTTTTATTTTAAATTTTTTATTATGGAAGATGGCCAATAACTAGAATACTGGAGAGACTAGTCTGATGTCCTGCCATGTACCTGTCACCCAGCTTCAGCAACTCCCCCCCACCCCAAGGTCAGTCTTGTCTTATCTGCATGGTCTTCCATCTGTCTCAATTATTTGGAAGCTAGTTCCAGAACTTATGTCATTTTTATCTATAAATACTTTGGTTTGTATCCCTAAAAGACAATTATTTCCATTTCAAAATGACCTGTATAGAATAAGAGTGAAGCCATGTTGTATGAAGCTCTTATAACCGTAACTCTGTGTGTATGCACCGTGTGCGTTTTGCTGTGATGTAAAATGCATTTTTTTTTAAAGATTTTATTTATTTATTTGACAGAGAGAGATCACAAGTAGGCAGAGGCAGGCAGAGAGAGGAGAAAGCAGGCTCCATCGCACCTGTAAAATGCATTTCTTAAAGTGAGTCTCAAAGTTCAAAAGCCACTGTTCTAGAAGACACTGTGTAGCACCCCGTCCTCCCAGGCGGCCTCAGCATCTCCCCACCCTACCCCCACTGTCCGCAGAGGAGAACTGGGCTCAACCCAGCAGGAGGGAAGTTTTGGGGGAGGGGCGGGGGGGGCGGAGTGTGGCCTGGACGTTCCTCCCTTCAGAGATACATTCCCAAAGCTTTCACTGGGGGGGTTGTGTGATGGGGTAAAAGTAAAAGTATAGGAGAAGACATGTTTATAGCCTCCCCCTCTCTTCTAAGGGTGCCTCAGAGCCTGGTTTTGTGTTGCTGCTGCAAATAGAAGATGAATGCAAAGAGGCCTAGAAAAGTGAAATGTATCTAGTCAGTGAAGAGCTGAGCAGAAGTAGGGAGACAGGCTGGAGGAGATGGGAAGGAGAGTTGGAGAACAGGGAAGGGAAAGGAGCCAGGAAAGGTCTCTCGGTGGCTGCTGTGGAGACGGGTTAGGGTAGCTGAGGAGGGATTTTAGGAGAATTTGCTCTGAGGCATGCAGTGTGCCTTGGTTTAGGTCTGTTTTAAAAACTTCAGTAGAATTTTAAAAGCCTTTCCAGTGCTTTTGGAGGTGGAGTTAGTGCTTCCTTTGAATGCCACTCTAGGAAGAAGAGCTCAGGTTGTGTGGGTCAGAATGAATTGCTTCCAGTCTCCTCCATCCCCTACTTTAGAGCCTTCATTCTTGTTCTTTCAACCTACAAGTTGGACAACTTTGATCCAGAAAGCTCCTCCTTGGCGTTTCCATAGCCCCTTCCCAAGACTCCATTCCCTGCCGTCTTATTACCACACTGATAAATGATGGAGTGGCATAAATGGAGTTTTACTGTTGCAAATTCTTTTGAATGAAGCATTACAGTATTAACTCTAAATTGTGATGAATTAAGAGGCAGATTGTAATCTTTAAAGCAACCAATAAGAAATTACAAAGAGATGTATCTTTTTTATTGAAATAGAATTAACATAAAATGTTATATTAGTTTCAGGTACTCAAGGTAATGATCCAACAATTCTCTGCTTCGCTCATTGCTCACCAAACAATGTTACAGCCTTACAGATGTACAATTACAATCTTACTGAGAACATTTCCTATGCTGTGTGTTTCATCTTCCTGACTTGTTTATATTGTAACTGAAAGTTTGTGCTTCTTAATCCCCTTTATCTATTTCATCCCTTCCCCCACCAACCTCCCCTCTGGCAAACATGAATTTGTTCTCTGTATTCATCTGTTTTTTTGTTTTGTTTTGTTTTGTTTTCTCTTTCTTTCTTTCTTTCTTTCTTTCCTTATTAGTTTTGTTTCTTAAATTCCATGTATTAGTGAAATCATATGCTATTTGTCTTTCTCTGTCTGACTTATTTCACTTAGCTTTATACCCTCTAGCTCCATCCATGTTGTTGCAAACGGCCAGATCTCATTTTTTTTTTTTTATGGCTGAGTCATATCCCATGTATATATACCATAATTTCTTTATCCATTCATCTATTGATAAAGACATATATCTTAAAAATAGAGAAATATAGATGAAATACTCAAATGTATTTGATTAACTTCTTATGAAGGCAGAAAAGGAGGAACAGATGATAGGACAATAGAAAACAAATAACAAAACATAGACCTAAATCCAACCATACCAAGAAGTACATTGATTATAAATGGATTATATACCCGATTAAAAGACATGGAACTGGTAGGCTAGATTTTTTAAAAAGCAAGACCTAACTATATGCTTTCTATAAGAGATAGCTTAACATCCAATTTATCACTGAATAGATATTTCCTAATTTGTACATCATAAAATTGGAAATATCTCTGGTTTTAACTAAATGCGTGTGTGTGTGTGTGTGTGAGTGTGTGAGTGTGTGCTCTTTGAGAAAGAGAGAGTGTGTGTGTGAGCAGGGTGGGTGGGTGAGGTTGGGTGGAGGGGCAGAGGGAGAGGGAGAGAGAAAGAATCTTAAGCAGGCACCAGGTTCATCATGGAGCCTGATGTGGAGCTTACTCTCATGACCCTGAGATCATAACCTGAGCAGAAATCAAGAGTCAGATGCTTAACTGACCTAGCCACCCAGGTTCTCCTCAACTAAATATGTTTAAGATATTTAGTAATATGATTAAACTATTACAGTTTTCTCTGAGAGTCACAATCTACTGAGCAGATGGGATTTGGGGATCTCCCAAGACAATTGTGCTTCTGCTGCCAAATGATCATGTAACTTTCTGCTTCCTCTATAACTATATGCATTAATATGTCACATTTAAACTTGACAAAATCTAATATCTAAAACTACATTTTAAGCAGATAAAATCATTCTAATATTCTTTAATGAAGAGAGAAATAATTAAATATACAAATCAAATATCAGATCATATTGATTCAATGAGAATCTGGTGTTCTACAGTAGCACTTTTTGCTAATCTAGAGAGATAATGTGGAGTGATCAGAGATGGGGGCACAGGGTGTCCACAGACCTTGCTTTGACTCCTACCTCTTCCTCCTACAAGTAGCTAACTTTTGGGTTACTCACCTGTTTCCTCTTCTGGTTAGGAGGATGACCAGGAGCCAGACTGTTTAGGTTCTAATCAAACCGCCTCCTTCTAACTAGGTAATTTTGGGCAAGTTACTTAAGCTTTTCTGTGCCTTCACTTCCTCATCTGCAAAATGAATATAATAATAGCATGGAAGCTTGTACAGGTTTTGAGGATTGATAGCAGATTTGGAGAGTTCTTAGAACAATAGCAAGCATTATATAACTGCTAAATATATAAACATATATATATATATGCCTGCCACAATAGCAAGCATTATATAACGGCTAAATAAAATACCTTCCTCAGTGAGTTCTTATAACAATTAAGACGAGTTAAATAAATCACTTAGTGCTGGGTGTTTGGGTGGCTCAGTTGGTTAAGCAACTTCCTTTCAGCTCAGGTCATGATTCTGGAGACCGGGGATCGAGTCCCACATCAGACTCCCAGCTCTGTGGGGAAACTGCTTCTCCCGCCGAACTTCTCCCCTCTCATGCTCTCTCTCAAAGAAATAAATAAGATCTTTTTTAAAAAAAATCACTTAGCGCTGTTTGACAAATAGTAAGTACTCAGTCAACATAGTTGTCATTAGTGTTACTGGAGGTGCTGTGAGTGATCATTGTTAACTATTAGCAAATTGTCTTAGTATACTTCCTGTCACGCACTGGAGAGAAGTCTCTGCTAATTAATAATGAGTTGGTGATCTTTATGCATATTTCTGAGACTACACAATCAAGTATGAAAGTGTGGTAAGAGGGCATCTGGGTGGCTCAGTGGGTTAAAGCCTCTGCCTTCGGCTCAGGTCATGATCTCAGGGTCCTGGGATCGAGGCCCACATCAGGCTCTCTGCTCAGCAGGAAGCCTGCTTCCTCCTCTCTCTCTGCCTGCCTCTCTGCCTACTTGTGATCTCTCTCTGTGTCAAATAAATAAATAAAATCTAAAAAAAAAAAAAAGTGTGGTAAGAAAAAATTTGTGTGCAAAGAGACCCCCTAAGAAGTTAAGTAAAAGTTGGACAGGTGAAAATGCTGATAGACACAGAGTTCAGTCAACATGGTTCCAAGGTGATGAAAATATTATGGAGAACTAAAGATTTAGGAATCGCTACCTTTGGAGTGGGTACAACTAATGGAGGAGGAAATCAAGCTTTCAAAGCCTGGTGGCAACAGCATCCCTTGAGAGCTTGTTAGAAATGCACAATCTTGGGTCCTACCAGAATCAGAATTAACAAGATCCCCAGCTGATTCTTATGCAAATTAAAATTTGGGAAGCATTGTTGTAGAATATTTTCACTTTCCATGTTTTTCCCTGGAGCTTATTTTAATACACCCTATTAATAATATTGAGATTTGGGTAATTTTATGTCTCTTCGTAGTGACACATTTTTCTCTGAAGGTATGACTTTAAAATTTGGCTACATGCATAATTTTATCATATCCCGGGAACAAATTTTTTCTAATCAAAGCCACTTCTGGTTTTATAATGCAAATCATTGTGAGAGGAGTCACCAAGCACGTTTTATAGTAAATGTCATTGGCATCTCTCAATTTTATTACATGGGAGATGCACGTATTTTAAAAATCATCCCTGAATCTCCAGCGTTCAGAGTTTCGTCACTTCCCACAGTTCACTTTGCTCAGCCTGAAGATGAGAAATGAAAGATAAAACAGGCCCCTGATTCATGCTTTTTCTGTTGTGACAAAGTCACAATTCACTGACTTTTAAAATAGACTGTCTCAAGACCAAATATTTTATTTGGATGTATCTGAACAGTGAAAATATTTCTATCGAAACTCTCTGTGAGAAAACATTTTAGATATGAAACATCTGTTTTTGATCATTTCTGTGAAAGACCAATCTTTGCACAAGTCCCAGAGGCCCCTGGTGATACCGTGTTGCCCTGAGCACGATATTTCCGTGATCTAGTTTTCCTCAAGGATTGGGTGATAGTCATCAGCCTGTAATATGGTTCAAGCATTCTTTTTTTTTTTTTTTAAGATTTTATTTATTTGACAGAGAGAAACACAGCCAGAGGGGGAACACAAGCAGGGGAAGAAGCAGGCTTCCTGCTGAGCAGAGAGCCCGATGTGGGACTTGATCCCGGGTCTCCGGGATCATGACCTGAGCCGAAGGCAGTCGTTTAACCAACTGAGCCACCCAGGCGCCCCGGCTCAAGCATTCTTAACACATTTGTGAATATGTATATCTACAAATATATAAAGCCGGCTTTTTCATTTCCTCCTTTCTTCTTGGGGATAGAGGGTAAGGAGGTTGTGGGTAGAGTTTGAACGCAGCTATGGAAACACACTAGGGGCTCAATGTGAGAGGTGAAGTGCCTGGGAAGTGTCAAAGGAGACAGGGACTATGGGCCTCAGTATTTCTCAGGTGGGGTCACCACCATCATTGCCCCTTTCATGTGATCCCCTGGCCCAAAGTGAATATGATCAAGGGACCTGCCATTAACTTTAGTGTGGAGCTGGGGGTTCATCCATTCACCACCTTTTACAGAGGGAGAGGTCTGACAGAGGTCTGTAGTCTAAACTTCCTCTGGAGCATGAGAACTTGTGATCAAACCTATAGGCTTTCAACCTCAGCTACACTATGGAAGCGTTTGCCTTTTTTTTTCTTTAGATATATTTATTTTTGAGAGAGAGAGAGAGAGTGCACACGCATGAGGGACAGAGGGAGAGGGAGACAGAATCTCAAGCAGACTCCGCACTCAGCACAGAATCCAACACAGGGCTTGATCTCATGACCCTGAGATCATGAGCTGAGCAGAAACCAGGAGCCCCTCACCTGGGAGAGCCTTAAGAGTTACAAAGCCCAAGTCTTACCCCCCAGACTTCTGATTTAGTTGTTCTGAAGTATGCCCTGGTATTGAGATGTTTTAAAGCACCCTGGTGACTGATGTGTAGTGAGGTGGTTTCTTTTCTTTTCTTTTCTTTTAAGATTTTATTTATTTGACAGAGAGAAATACAGCTAGAGAGGGAACACAAACAAGGAGAGTGAGAGAGGGAGAAGCAGGCTTCCCGCTGAGCAGGGAGCCTGATGCGGGGCTCGAACCCGGGACTCCAGGATCATGACCTGAGCCAAAGGCCGAGACTTAAAGACTGAGCCACCGAGGTGCTGCAGTGAGGACGTTTCTATATCACAACACTTAGGACTCACTCCTCTCTCACCTTCCTAAAGACACTCCCACCTGCCCAAAGTCAGCTCCTCTGATTATTCAATCCCTTCGCTCCCCCATTCCCCCTGGGGTCCTCAGCTCAGCAATTTTCCGAGGCTGAGTCCTTCTGCCCACAGTGAATGAGCCTGAATGAGCCCCCAGATTCTTGGGTTTTAGAAATTGTTACAGTCTGAATTCATATGTTGAAGTACCTCAGAATGTCACTGTATTTTAAAGAGGTAATTAAGATAAGAGGAGTTCATATGGGTGACCCTGACCCAACTCAGTGAATTTATAAGAAGAGATGATTAGGCCACAGGCATCAAGGAAAAGGCCACAGATAGACAGACAGTAAATGGCCCTTCTCTACAAGCCCAGGAGGGAGTCCTCTGAAGAAATCAACGCTGGGAACACAACCTGATCTCAGACTTCTAGACTGCAGGACTATGAGGAAGCACATTTCTGCCCTTTAAGCTACACAGTCTGTGTGCTTGTGATGGCAGCCTGAGCTGATGAGGACAGGAAGCTTCCGTTCTGGTGTAGAGGGTGCCTTTTCTCCCCAGAGGCTGATTCTACTGAGCATGTGGATTAGTCTTTAATATCTGAGAGTATTTTATACACAGAGAGGAACACTCACAATGATAAGAACTTGACTTAATGCTCAATGGATTGAGCATTTAGGCATTAATATAAAATTTGATTAAATTCCCTTAATTTTAACTGAAATTGCACCCCCAATGATTGATTCTTTTGAATACTTCATTACCTTAAGTAGCAGACGAGATATAGAAATACAACAAAACTTACTACATTTAACTTTATTCTATATATAAAAATGCCATATGTTGAATTTATTTCTTCATTAAAGTTTTCTTTATACATTCCTAGGATTATGGATGATCTTATTTTGACATCTTCCTAATGTTTTAATAGTATTAGTTTGATACATTATAGGTCACCATTCTCAGACCCCCAAAACTCAGTGAGGTTCTGGGTTCTTTTTTTTTTTAACCATTTCTTAAGACACAAAACTCAGTTTTTCCCCAAGTCACTCAAATCTAAACCATTAATTACAATGCTGAGCCTCTTTTTCTTACTGCAAAATTTCGTTGTTAGGTTACTTAGACTTTTTAAGTCCACTCCCTTCTCTAGAGTTAAGTTTGTCACTAGAATTTGGTGTTTGCCTCTGAAAATAATGTATTTTTTTGTCTTGGCCAAAATTATATAATGTATTGCCCTATATTAGGATAGACTGATCTGGTCTAATTAGGGTTATAAACAACATGTGTCTCTACTGGAGTTTTATTATCATTAGTGTAACAAGCAGCATTTCATTCCCCAGGAGCAACCTTCTGCAGGATATTTGGGAAATTTATTACCTTGGAATACCAAGATTTTCCATATATTTGGTTTTTGTGCCTGACCCCTGGTGCTGATTAACTGTTGGGCTCTCTGTCCAACTAATTATTCTACACTTTCTGTTAACTCATTGATTAGCAGCTCATATATGTCACATCATCTCAGGGACTACATGATATACACCCAACTTATTGGTGATATGAATTTCAACCAGCTTTTAAAGTCTTGTCTGCCAGTCTTCCTTACCATGAAATTACTATTTTCCCCTTTCCATACTCTATTCAGTAGAAGTGAGTCATGAAGTCCAGCCTGTACTCAAGAGGGACTGAGTTAAACTACACCTCCTGGAAGGGAATATGAAAAAATTGTAGGCTTATGTTAAAAGCACAAGAATTAATAAATATTTGGGGGAAAATAAATATTTGTGGGGAGATACTTTGAGATTATGCAAATACCTTGTTTCTTCTGAAAGTTTCATCCACTAATTTTAGTATTCATCTGTAGATCTTGCTTCTGGTAGTTATTATTGTGGTTTAATGATAATTTTCTATTTCCTTCATTCCTTCTATATTTAAATACTTGAAATTTTTCTATAAGGAAGATTTGTCCCTTCTTCCTCATTTATTTATTTATATCAGTAGGTGGGCATGCACATTTTAAGGGTTATAATACAACATTATCATTGATTTTTTGGCTCATATTGTTCCAAGTTTGGCCATTAGAACCTCTTTCAAATGGTTCTTGTACTTTTAACATACTCCATCCTTTTTTCTTCTTTTTTTGGTCACCTTCTTCTTAAACAGTTTATTGATGGTATAATTTATATGTCATAAAATTTCCCTGTTTTAAGGTTATGTGCATGTTCAGTTTAAGGAAATTTCATGCCCATCCTATCACAGGGTAATTCTATTTTTAATTTTTTGAGGAACTGCCACACTGCTGTCCACAGCGGTGGCACTGCTTACATCCCCACCAACAGTGCACAAAGGTTCCAGTTTCTCCACATCCTCGTCAACATTTGTTTTATTTTGGTTTTGGGTTTTGTTTTTTTTTTTTAATAGTAGCCATCCTAACAGGTGTAATAAGTTGCATTGTGGTTTTATTTACCTTTACTTGGTACTAACACATTTGTGCATTTTCTTCTGCCATTATTTGAGCTTGGGAACCCCTTTTGTAAAGTGCATATTCAAATCTTTGCTCACTTTTTTTTTTAATAGGTTGTCACTCTTTTTCTTATTGGCTTATAGTTTGTTTATATATTCTGGATGAATACTTCGCTAGATATATCCTTTGCAAATCCCTTATTCTGTGGGCTGCTTTTTCTAGTAAGGGGGTAAATCTATAGCTTATGTTTTGTCCATGGCTTTGAAAATGAAACCTCAGTCCCACCGATTCTTTAAGATTGAACAGTAGTTGTATCTTTTCTATGAAATACCCTTTTATTACTTTCTTATAACTCCAATCTCCATTAACTTTTTCCATCTCTGTCCTTCCAGAATGCTGTCTGATTTTGTGATCTGATGGTATACAGTTTTACCCTTGCTTGTCTCTTACGGATCCTCCAGCCAAACCATACTGCTTAATTTCTTCCCTGCCTGGACTTTAAAAGAGAGGGCAGGGAACTTCTTTTATATTCTTAGCATATGCCAATATGTACAACTATAGCAAGAGCTCAATACTTGTTACATGATTTGGAAAAAGAAATACTTCAAGGAATATCTACTATCCATTAAGAAGAATTGCTGGCAAATAAATTGTTGAAATTAAATACAATGTGTTAAAGAGTTTTTAAAAAACAGTCATAGAAGTAGTCACTAAAAGAGTCCATCTGTATAATGTAAAGTAATAGTATTGGGAGCGTTCCTCTATTTGGAATTCCAATCATTGGTAGTTCTGAATACTACCTCCATTATCATAGTCTTGTTTATTTTTTCACCTCTAGAACACTCACTTGTCACCTAGAGTTGGTATAATTATCCTATTCTCTATTCGTTTTCTAATGTTTTTGTTCTGCTGTTGGTTCCTTGGTCAAAGTTCATCCTTTGTATCATGAGTCTGGATAAGCCTGAACTGGTAAGGTAGCTAGTCCCAGAAACAATTTTCCCTAAAAGCGAAATCTGAGCTTTCTTAGAGGAAACACAAAAATTTAAAGCCTCATTTTAATTCTTTTTTGGAAGGCCACTTAATTAAATTTCATTGCTTGCATTCTGGGACTGAGATCAAGAAAAATTAGATGGGTTATCTCTTAGAGGGCGTTCTGATGGAATGCTGGCATTTTTCTCATATGTGAGATAACAAGACAACCAGTGTTTTTATAAGATTTGTGTCCTTCCCCTTAGAATTCTACAACAAACCTCTCAAGTTCAAATGTAACTTCCCTGCCGGAACCCCAGAGTCCTCTTTCTACATCTGGTAAATCAGAGAAAATGAGTCAAAACACCTAGGGAATTCTCTATAAACTACTAAGACATTTAGGAAGAAGACATATGAAATCTTTGAAATCTCTAGGACACTACTCAATGTATTACTACAACATGATGTTCCATGTTCCATGATGTGGCCAGTTCAGTCATTATTATAATAGGGATGCAATAAATATAAAACATTTCCTCACATGCTTAACTAATTATGGAAAAACAACACTGGATAACTTGGAATGCTTAGGGACCTGAGATGGGGGAGAAAAATGGATGGTTGGTTAGTACATAGTTTGGTTGCTCTTAACAGAAGCTGATTATAATAGTTTAACCAAATAAGGAGGTTATTTATCCAATGTAGTAAGAGTCTAGGATAGGCAGTGCAATGCTGATGAAGCCACTTAAGAAAGCAGGTTCCTTCCCCCACCTGCTCCACCATCCTTAGCATAGTCACAAATGGCTGTTGACTTCAACACTGCATCATCACAATCCGAATAAAAAAAGGAAGACAGATCAATGGCAAAAAGTTGTGTGTGTGTGTGTGATTATATGTATCAGATAAATTATAGATATATAAATATAAAATCTGGGGAAATATTAAATATAAATTATATATTAATAAATATTTATATGTTATATATATTTCAGGGGAAAAGTAGCATTTCATGAAATAACTTCTGTTTCAGCTCATTTGTCAATGGGTTAGATGATCACCCTAGCTGGAAGTGCATTTTAGAGCTATTTTAAATTGAATTTTTACTCCTCTCCCCCAAGCAAATTTATGATTCTGTTAGCAAGGAAGAACAGTAAATAGTGGGCAGGCAAGCTGGCAATGTCTAACACATTTGATTAATTGAGTTAAGTACCATTCTTTATAGTTTAAATCTTTCTGTTAGATATTTTTCTGAAAATGTGCATATCTATTTCCATGCCTTCGACAGCTCACCAACACAAATCAAATCAAATTTTTTATTGTTTCTCAACTTGATTTTTCAGTAATAATGGACAACTTATGATACATCCATCTGATGGACTACTGAGTAGTCAATCCAAATAAATGTATGCATAAGTTTTACACAAATGCTTCATGAAAGAAAGTGTCCAAATGACTAATAAACATAAGAAAAATGTGCTCACTTTTGTCATTGGCAATATACAAATTAAAGCAATAATAAATTAGCATCACATGCCCAGTAAAATGTTTATGCTTAAAAAGAGAGAAACGCGAAATGTTGGTGAGGATGTGGAACAACTGAAACCTTTGTACATTGCTGGTTCCAAGGTAAAATGGATCTCTTTGGAATGTTATTTGTTAGTAACTACTAAACCCAAACCTATGAGCTGGGAATCCCATTACTAGGTAAATGCTTACCTCTGTGCCCCAAAATACATGCGTAAAAGTGTTTATGTTCATAATAGCAAAATCCTAGAAACTAACAAAATATGTACCAAGAGTAGATGGATAAATAAATTAGGGTATAGTCACATAATGGAATACTATATGACAATGAGAATAAACAAACTACAATTACATACAACACAATGGATGACTCTGACAAACATTTAAACAAAAGAAGCCATAGTCATGAAAAAGGACGTACTGTGTGAGTCCACTTACACAAAGTTCAAAAAAAGCAAAAATTATTCTATGACTTCTAAGAAGTCAGAAACATAGTTTAATTTTTGAGAGGAGAGTAATGAAAGAGTAATGAAAATGACTTAAAGTAGGCAAGAAGAGAATCCCTGGCATCCAGTATCATCCTATTCCTTGATCTGGATACTGGCTATCTGGGTGAGATTAATTTGCAAAAATTCACCATATATATATAATATATATATATTGAATAAACTGGTTACATATATATAACCAGTTTATATATATATATAAAATTAGTTCACTTTTCTGTATGTGTATTATACTGCAATAAAAAGAAGAGAAAGTCACAATCATATACTGCTGTTACAATGAAGGTGTCCCATCTTTTGTCCCAGGGCAGTTCTATCCAACCATATTTTGGATCCCAGGGCTTTTTTTTTTTTTTTAAACTGTTTTAGAGCATTGAGGTATTATCTTCCTTCTATCTTTAACATCTCCTTTTCTACTAGTGCCATCCCATCAGCATTTAATGTTAGAGACTCTCTAAATAAAACAACCACCACCACCCCCTCCTTTACCCATATGTTCCCTTTGGTTAATTCTCTCTTTATTCTCCTTTACTCCTTTACTGCCAAAATTCTTGAATGAAGTCTCAGCTCTCTTGCCTTCCATTTTTTCCTTTACTCATTGCAATCTGGTTTACTTCCCCATCGTTTACCTAAATCTGTATTTGTCCATTCCCAAAACAGCCTCTCTGTTGCTAATTTAATGAACACCTTCCAATCCTCCCATTTGACTTTTTAGCATCATTTTCTATTCTTCAACCATTCCTCCCATTTGCAAAAACTCTCTTCCTGGGGCATTTATGACCTAGCTTGCTCCTGATTCTCCACCCAACTTCTCTAGCCACTCATTCTGCTTTCATCTTAAGCTTTTCTTCCTCTACTCATTTTGAAGTTATCTCTTTGAAGTTAGATCTGGACTACAGAGCTATACATATAATTGCCACGTAGCATTTTCACTTAGATGTGTCACAAGTACTGAAAAGTCAACTAAGCTTAATATTTTTCTCCTTGATGTTGTTCATCTTGCTATATATTCCTTGTCTCGGTAAATAGCACCAACCAGTACCCAAGCCTGAAACTCATAGTGAATAAAACACAGAAGATTCACAATTGTGGTTATGACTTCTGCTTCTGGCATCATTGAACTAGACATTGTTGGGGAATTCTCCTGCTGCAAAACAACTAGGTCCTGGATCAAAAACATTTTTTGATATTTTTCTTGGTTCTTAGAAATTAGAAATCTATTCAAAAACTCCTCTTCCCACCAATATAAAGAGAAATAAATCTTGAGCAGAAACTACAGTAAGGGTCTGTTAGGCAAGCTGGAGAGATGCAGTTGGTCAGAGTGCAAATGCAGCTCTATGTGAGGAAGTGAATCAGATACTCCTGCATTTAGGGGCCATGATAGGAAGAGTTAAAGTGGCCCCAGCTTGCTAGTACTCCTGGGCACATAGTAGAAGTAAATGCAAATCATCTTTGAAAGAAAGTGTCTTCAACTTAAGCCATCAGAATTCCCACCTACTAAGATCAAGGAAATATGAATTCACAGCCTAAAATCACCAAGTATACAAGAGGCAAGCCATCATGGGTGAGAGAGATAAAAACGTACAACTTATTTAGATATTGGGATTTCAGATAGAATAACTAGGTAAGAGATGTTTGAAAAAATAAAGTATTGAACTGCAAAGATAGGCAAGTGATTAGAGACTATCAGGAATGAGAACAATCTGGGTAATAATAAAATAGAACTTCTAAAAATGGAAAATAGAATTCAATGTAGGCATTTAACAGCAGGTGAAACATAGTTGAAGGGTGAACTGGAACATTTGACTGAAGAAATTACCCAGAATGCAGCACAGAGAGAAGATGGAAAATATGAGAGAAGCTAAGAGATATGGAGAACAAAAGGGGAAAAGGAAACATTTATTTTGAATCCCAAAAGAAGAGAGAGAGAACTGAGGAAAGGAATAATTGAAGAGATAATGATTGAGAATATTCCAGAAGTGATCATGGTTATAAATCCATTTTCCCAAGTAGAGTAAAAGAAATCTAGATATAGATACATTATAGTGAAACTGAAGGGCAGCAAAGACAAAAAGTTTCCAAAAGTAGCCAGAAAAAAAGGAATAGATCATTCATAAAAATATAACAGGTGATGATGAAAGCCAGAATGAATGCCATATATTCAAGGTGTTGGCCATATATTATAAATTCAATCTATTTTTTAAGAATGAAGGTGATATAAAAACAATTGTGAATAAAAGAATACAGATTTTATTAGAACTCTACTGAAGGAATTTCTAAAGACTTACTTCAGGAAGAAGGATCATAGAGTAATAGTTTGAGATATAAGAAGGAATGGTAAGTAGCAAATGTATATGTATACAGTTGACCTTGAACAACATGGGTTAGGGGCACATATCCCTAATGCAGTAGAAAATCCATGTATAGGGGCACCTGGGATGCTCAATCAGGTAAGTATCTGCCCTCAGCTCAGGTCACAGTCCCAGTGTCCTGGGATAGAGTCCAGCATCAGCCTGCCTTCTCCCTTTCCTCCCTGCTCATGCTCTCAAATAAATAAAATCTTTAAAAAAAAAAAAAAAGGAAAGAAAATCCATGTATAACTTTTGACTCTCCCAAAACTTAACTACTAATAGACTACTATTGACTGGAATCATTACTGATAACATAAATTGTTGATTAACAAATATTTTTATGTTTTATGTATTATAAACTCTATTCTTGTGGCAAAGGAAGCTAAATGTCAAAGTAAGAAAATGTCAAATCATAAGGAAGAGGAGTACTGCACTGTAATATAAAAAAATCCATGTTTAAGTGGACACATGTAGTTCAAATTCATGTTATTCAAGGGTCAACTGTGAATACATATATATAAACAAACCGCTGTGTGAAATAGTAGCCTGAAAAGGAGTGACCAGATTTAAAGTGTTCTAAGGGGCGCCTGGGTGGCTCAGTGGGTTAAAGCCTCTGCCTTCGGCTCAGGTTATGATCTTGGGGTCCTGGGATCGAGCCTGGTCCTGGGATCGAGGCCGGCATCCGGCTCTCTGCGGGCTCTCTGCTCAGCAGGGAGCCTGCTTCCTTCTCTTGGCCTGCCTCTCTGTCTGCCTACTTGTGATCTCTTTCTCTCTGTCAGATAAAGAAATAAAATATTAAAAAAAAAAAAAGTGTTCTAAGGTCCTTGGATTGTCTGGAGGGAGGGTTTAAGATATGATTTAACTTAAAGCTTTGTTCTATTAAATATGCATGGTAAAATTTTGAGGGTAACACTAGCATAGAAACAATATATAAATTGAATGGAAAATTAAAATATTGCCTATTAGACAAAAAGCCAAAATCTAGCTATGTGAAGTTTACAAGAAACATCTAAAACTTAGGGACAAGGAAGGAGGGGTGGGAGGGGAAGAAGGAGAAAGAGGAGGAGGGGACAGGGACATGGGAAGGAGAGAGAAAAGATCAGATAAATATCAATAAAGAGCTAGGATAGTTACTTTACTATTTGACAAAATAAAATTTTTAAAGATTTATTTATTTGTGAGAGCAAGTGAGCAGAGGGAGGGGCAGAGGGAGAGAATCTTAAGCAGATTCCTGCTGAGCACCGAGCCCCAAGTCAGGCTCCATCACAGGACCCTGAGATCATGACCTGAGCTGAAATCAAGAGCCAGCTGCTTAACCCACTAAGCCACCAAAGGACCCTTTGACAAAATAAAAAAAATTTTTTTAAAGATTTTATTCATTTATTTGACAGAGAGAGATAGAGTGAGAGAGGGAACACAAGCAGGGGGAGTGGGAGAGGGAAAAGCAGGCTTCCCGTTGAGCAGGAAGCCCTATGCAGGGCTTGATCCCAGGACTCTGGGATCATGACCTGAGCTAAAGGCAGACGCTTAACGACTGCATCAACCAGGCACCCCAACAAAATAAATTTTAAGACAAAACACATTATTGGCAATAGAGAAGGTCACCACTTAATGTAAAGGTTAAATATATCAGAAAGATAATATAACAATTTTAACTTGTATGCATTCAGTTAAATAACCTCAAGTTATAAAAAGCAAAAATTCATTGAATTTCAGGATAAAATGGGCAAATCCAGAATTGTAGGTACTCCAAGTTCTTTACTACAAAAATCATAACTAAAACAATGAATATATTCAAAAGACATTTGTATTGCTTGTGAGATTGTGTGATTCCCCCCATTTTCTAAATTTTATTTTGAGAATTACTTTTACAATTAAAACACTTTTCCAAAAAACAAATATGGAGGTGAAATTTTAGTTAATTGGGGGCTTGGAGTGGGCTTAATTATCATTTTACTATATTTGGGGTAATTATATATTTTCAGTCTACACCAATGTTTAATAGGTTGAATACATTTTAACACTCACAACTTAACTCCTTTTTATTTGTGCTTTTGCTAAAATGTCAGATGATTTACTCATGGACTTAAAAAGCTCAGACACACCGTGACTGATACGTTAAATAATCTGATTTACCACACAGTTTCTGTTTTTCTAAATAAGAATTTAAAAATTTTGGAAAGAATATATACTAACTCCTAATTTAAATATGCTACCACCAATGGTTAAAGGTTCCATCATTCTGGCTATCTGTATCAATAGAGCTATGATTTTTCTCTACTTCTGCCCATATCGCTATTATCACTGTAGGAATCACTTACCCTGAAAACAAAAACAAAACCTAGAGAAAGATACAAATTGTCAATTCTTTTTTTTGTATTAACACTCCTTTGGAGTTAACACATTGCTATTCCTAAAACTCAGTGTTTAACCTCTTCCTGTGCCTTTTGAAACGTGTGTGGTAGGCAAGTTATATGAAATAGTAACATATCATTGTATACAGATAGAGAATAAGACAGCGTGCTGGGAAACTGATTCTAAAGAAAATAGGCACAGCATTATTTTACCATAGTACAGATCTTCCTCAATTTACAATGGGATAACATCCTGATAAAACCATGGTAAACTGACAATGCATTTAACGTATTTTAGAAATATCATAGCCTTGCTACCTTAAATGTGGTTAGAACACTTGCATTAGCCTACAGTTGGGCAAAATCATCTAACACAAAGCCTATTTTATAATATAGTGTGGAATACCTCATGTAGTGTACTGAATACTAAAGTGAGGAACAGAATGGTTATATCAGTTGTTTACTCTTGTGATTGTGGGGCTGACTTGCTGTGCAGCATCACCAGTATCACACTGCATAACACTAACCCGGGAAAAGCTCAAAATTCAAAATCTGAAGCACAGTTTCCACTGACTGCCTCTGGCTTTTACATCATGGTAAAGTTGGAAAATGATAAATTGAACCATAATAGGTAGGGGACTGTTTGTACTAAAACCAGATAGTAAATAGATTCTTTTGAATATATTATCTACAAATCTAAACAGTAAAGCCTCATTTAATCTATTACACAAAATACGTTTTTCATAGTTTAAATTTTACTGCACACAATTCTAGGAAAGTAATAACACTATGTTGAAAAGTAAAATGGTAATGTTGAAGTGTATCAGATTTTGAAAAATATGGGAAAATGACAGAAATTCTAAATTCTTTGGAACGTATTACCCAATAGATGTGTTGGAGAATCTTTTTAGAACCTATTGGATTTGAATATCCAGAGTATTATGTTGGTATAATCCTTTTGCTGTTTAAAGACAACAATCAAAGAATAAAAATGGAATACAGTTATTTTCAACTCTTTGCTATAATAGTCTAGAAATGAAATCTCAAAAACTTTAGGGTAGGTTAATGACACTCAATTTCAATATACTTTTGTTTTTTATTTTCTCTCATCTTTTCTATTTAAATTTATTGAATTATAACATGCATACTAAAAGCGCAAATCATAACTGTACAGATTGATGAGTTTTCACAAAGTGACCATATTCAGTGCTATCAACACACTGTATTATTAACTTTTAAGGCGAAAACCTGCTAAGATTGAAGGATTAAAACCATCAAAAACCACTACAAAGAGGTAAAGTACTAAACCAGTAAGTGTAACTAGATCAGGTGGGAGGCACACTTGCAAAAATGAAACAATTTTTGGCACACGTTTTATACCATATAGGTATTCTGTATCATCAAAACATAAGAAAATACATTGTCTCAATTTGATAGGTTCCTGAATTCGGGAATCTCCTACTGTATATTCTCCCTCCCTTGCAAGAGCTGATTTCAGAAGATATATATTCAGGAAACATAAAAAAGCAAACAGCAGAAAAAATACAAAAGAACCAATTAAATTGTTTAGCAACGTTTGTCTTCTTTCATGAGCTACAGCTATTTCACAAATTGTGACCTTAAGCGATAATTTTAAATTTGAAATTAACTTTTCAACCTTTTAAATGAGCTTTCTTCCTTTCTTTGACTGACAGATCATTTTTGTTCACCTAAAATTAAAATTGCTGTAGGTCGTCTCCTAATTCCTCGTCTAGTCAAAACACCCAGAGGTTAATGAAGAGATGAATCACACGGACTCCACCTTATAAACACAAGACATTCTCAGACTTGGGTCCTGCAATTATTTTACCTTTGAATATCAGAAATAGTACTATCTTTACCCGGGGAACTTTTTCTTAGCTCTTTTATTCTTTGTATTTTCAGCGATTTCTTTGATCCGACAGTAACTTTCCCAGTTAGCCAACTAATAGTTTACATAGGTCGCTATTAGTTTCGTTCGGAATTCACGAGCAATTTAGCCACAGGTGATTAGCAATCTTAAGGGGGTTCTTACTGTCGAAGGATCCAGAGAATGCAAAGCCCTGGTACCCAAACGAGGCAACAATGAAAGGCTGGCAAAGCTCAGAAATGGTCCTGAGAGCCAAAAAGACAGCTCAAATTTCAGGTTGCCGGGACGCGCCATCTCGGCTGCCTGAGCCCCTCAAGGAAGATGAAGATGAGCGTGGGCGACCTTGCCACTGCCACCCCCACCACAAACAGGAGTAAATGCATCCCGTCACCAGGGCAACTCGGCAATCCAACAACCAGGCTCAAAATTCCGCATCCCCAGTCACCGGACGCAGAAGAGAGGCGCATCACGACCCGGCCGCGGGGACTGGAGGCGTCCCAAACGCCCTCGTCCCCATAGTGCGTATGCGACGGAGGAACCCCCAGCTCCGCGGGCCTCCGCCCGCAGCCCCCTGAGACCTCACCGCAACCGGACCTCTCTGCCGCACGTGGCGGCCCTGATTGTCCCAGAGCGGTATCCCTCCGCGCCCCCGCCTCAATCTCCCCCTCCCTTCTCGGGACCCTTCGAGTCGGGGCGCCGCGGAAGGATCGCACGCACGAGCACGCGCACGCCTGTCCCGCCGCGGCCGCGAAGGACTGAAAGGTGCGGCGGTGAGGAGCAGCCGCCGCCAGCAGCGTCGCCGCGGGTACAGCCGTTCCGCAGCCTCCCGCTGGTGGTTAGCCCCACGGTGCGGGCGGGCGGGCAAGCCGGGCGCGCTCCGCGGCTTGTCCCTCACCGCCGTCCCCGCGTCCTCCCTCCGCAGCTCCTCGGGGAGGGGGGCGGTCGGTGCCTGCGCAGAGCCGCCTCCTCCCCGCCCCCGCCCCGCCTCCCCCCGCGCCGCCGCCGCCCGCTGCCGCCGCCGCGCTTGCTGCTCCTCGCCGTCCCCGCTGCAGTGCGAAGGGCTCGAAGATGGCCGGTTGGCAGAGCTACGTGGATAACCTGATGTGCGATGGCTGCTGCCAGGAGGCCGCCATTGTCGGCTACTGCGACGCCAAATACGTCTGGGCAGCCACGGCCGGAGGCGTCTTCCAGAGCATTACGGTGAGGACCGGCGGCCGTCCGGGTTTTCCTTCTCGTTCCCGGACCCGAGCGGGGCCGGCTGGCTGTGGCCACGGAGGGCCGCGCCGGCAGGTGTGGTAGGCGACCGGCTCCGAGGATGCGGCTGCGAGGCAGGCGGGGAGGCCGAGGCCCGGGGACGCCCCCTCACCCGGGGCTGCGCTGACCCGGCGGGGGCGGCGGCCTGGCTCCCTGACTACCTCCGCCGCCCTCGGTGTTCTCAGTGCCGGTCCGTGAGGCTGGGGGAGGGGGCGCGGTGGGGGGGGGGATTTTTTTTCCCCTCCTCGTGCGGCTTTCTCTGGTCTCCTGCAAACCTTAAGGTTTGCTTTGCCCATCCCGGGTTGGAAGCGGGAGCTGGAGGGTCTGGGCGGGGGTCCTCCGGCGGCCGGGCTGCCCCTTGCTCCGCGGACAGCGCGCCACCCGCGCCGCGGGCTGTGGGAGGCGGCGGCTGCCCGGCCCCCGGATCCTCGCAGAGACTTTGCGTAGGTTTGCGGGTGTCCAGGCCTTTGGGGTTTGAGGGAAATGTACGCCGACAACGTAGTAGGTGGATTCGTGAATCTCGACTTCAGCTCTGGCTCCATAGGATTTTTTTCTTTTTTTTAATTCTCCAAGATGGCGAACTGCCATTGATTTCTCTCCTCCTCCTATGGAGATTCATCGATATACCGTTATCCCCAATTACGCAACATAGCTCTAAAAAAGGGGGTGCTTTTATGGGGCGTACAGTAATCTGTGAAAGCCGAAGGGACACTTCACTTGTCCAAGTCCCTCTCTCTTTAGTGAAGACAGTAAAGGAACTAATGCAGATTTATGCTTTACAGTGCCTGGTTTTCTTGCGACTTGATGGTTTTGACTTGGTTGCCACATGTTTGGGGGATAATTGATGCTAAGCCTCCAGTGCTGCTGTATTGTATTGCCTCTTTCTGCACATGGCTCTTTTTGGGTTGTGACGATTGTGTCAAACACAGGGGCATTCCCTTAATTTCTTAGGCCCACGCTCCCCTCCCATCAAACGCCAAAATTCAGGCCCCCTATTATGAATGCTACTAATTATTGACTACTTAACATGGCTTAAGATCTAACTCTGTAGAACTTAGTCCGTGATACCAGTACTTTAAGATGTCCTGTAACCGCAGTGGACTACAGTTATTATAGAGAATTGGCATCTGGCGATCAACTTTTTTTCTGCAGTCCTCCTGTCTTTGTGTGTGAGTTCCCGCTGTCTGACTGGGAAGATTGCGGGAGTGTGCTTGGAAATGGCTGGGGCCTGCTATGACTCTGCAGTTCTGATGGGGGCGACGCCTTCCTTCTTATTAAGGGAATGTTAGAATGCACGTTTTCTAATGCACGTTTTTCTCCTTTCCGGTTCTGCTAACTACCTCAGTTTCTTTTCCAGTCTCTCTCTATTTTCTGTGTGTGTGTGTGTGTGTGTGTGTGTGTGTGTGTTTAACCGTTGCCTACTGCAGTGTTACCAACAGAATTATCTTTGCATTTGCCCAGAAAAAAAACTGATTAGGGAGGTGGGAGGGGAAGGGAAGTTGGAGAGGAAGAAGAGAGTGGCTAAATAGGAGGGAGATGCGAATTTGGGAATGTGTTGAGGTCTAGGGTTTGAAGTTCATACTATGGGGGACATTTCAAGATATTTAAAGCAGAGTAGAAGAGAACAGGTCTGTTAAGCATAGGCATTATTTCAGGAGACTTTCAAGCAACTTTAAGTTTGATGCAGCATAACCGTAATGTGACTCAATGTGAGGGACAAGCAGTTAAAAGAGTTTATAGGTGAATCTTTACCATTACATAAGCACTTCAGGGTACCACCTGACTTGAAACAATTTATAAATAATCTGTTAAGTGTGCAGTTTATCTAGTTTCAGCTACCAACTTCACAGATTCTTTGCATAGACTGGTGTTCGGTTAGTACATAGTTAAATGTAAAATGAAGTGATAAAAAACACGTAGTTACATAGGATTAAGTAATTCTTCAGAAAAGAGTGAAACTTGATTTTACGTAAATGAAATGTGGGTGTTTTCTAGTACAAGACAAACTTGGCACATAGCTTTTCCACTTACATGGAGGCATGAAAAGAATTACAATTTCATGGGTGTTTTTTCCCTTTTCTTTTTCTTTTCTTTCCTTTCTTTTTTCTTTCTTTTTTTTGGCGGGGGCAGCCAGTAGAAATAGATATGATTGTAGGAAAAGACCGGGAAGGTTTCTTTACCAACGGTTTGACTCTTGGCGCAAAGAAGTGCTCGGTGATCAGAGATAGCCTATACGTCGATGGTGACTGCACAATGGACATCCGGACAAAGAGTCAAGGTGGGGAGCCAACATACAACGTTGCTGTCGGCAGAGCTGGTAGAGGTAAGAAGAGTACTCTTTTGGTTAAAAATTGCACGCTACATTACAACTTATTAAGCAGTTTCTTTAACATTTTGAATTAAAGTGTTAGTCCATAATGGCTATTAAGGTGGTTTTTGTGAGCTGCCCAGCACTGAAGGGAGGCACTGCTTTGCTTGAGATTTACCAACTCTATAGCAGCTGCCTACACAGCCTAGTCTCTAAGATCCTGACTTTACTCAAAAACAGAATATTAGCATGTTATTGGCATGTGTTAAATCATTCTTATTGTTTGATTACTTTGGTCTTTTTGAACCTTTCACCTTTGCATCTCTTCCCTTTCTTGCATTTTAATTATTCACTGCTCAGCATAAAGGAGGAAAAATTAACATTCACTCATTTTTCTATTAGAAATATTGTTGGGGAAGAGAGAATTTAGAATAAGGTTTTGTAATAAGCCACCTGTTCACTAAAATATTTTCAAAGACTAAGTGTGTCTGTGGTTTAGATTTGAAAAGGAGGAAATATTTCATGTATACAGTTATGGTGTTTCCTGACTGTTGTCAACATTGCAGAATTCTTACTACACTAAGCCTGACTGCTTTTTTTGCAAAAAACTTTAAAGACTGAGGTTTATTACACATCTGCTTGATTTACAAATACATTTAAATGTATTAGCCTTTGCAGATATTTTGTAAATTAAGAGAGCTGTGTAGTCTCAGGTAGCAGACTTGGCACAGCTGATTTTAAGACCAAATCTACCATGTGAATGAACTTGAAGCCACTCTGATCTGTAATTTACTGCAGTGGTTCCACCAACTCTTTGTGATTATCCCGAACGTTACTCTTATTCTGATGTGAGTTGTGAGTATTTTTCTGTAGGAAAATTAGGTAACTGAAGTAGAGACATATATCTAAATGTTAACTGAGTTCAGATAAATATGTTCAAAAGAAATATTAACCGTGTGGCAAAACCAGTACAAATTTTTATACTATACGGCACTACTGACATCTAGTGGTAGCAAGTATAAAATCGGCCATGCCCTGTGTTTTGGGGCTAGACCTCTGAATTGCATTATGGAAGAACTTAGAGTTACTCTGTTGTTGGATTACTGTTGTTGAAACAGTAATCCTGTTTCAGGATTTCAGACTCACTTAAAAATAAAGCACAGTGAGACTATCAATAAGCACAAGCCTTAAGTACTTTTTTTTGGCCTTTTCTGAATGGCATTGAAAATGCTCTTTAAAATTTTGTCTTGGTTTTCCTTTGGAATTAGTAGACACATTGAGCCTCACTGGTGAGACTTAATAGTTTGTACTTAACCGAGCCTGTTAAAGTTGGTATTCACCTAAGTTTTTAAGTTTATATTTTGGAGCCTAACCTAATAATTTGTCATACTAACTGGTTTTTGCCCTAGAAGATAAACGATCATAGTTCTTTTTTCCTAACTAGTGTAAAGATATTTTTATGGAGTGCTGCAGCTGCACTGATTGGGCTTCCAGGATGCAGTTTATAGTGTTTTTGGCATATTTCTAGTTTGAAAGTTCTCTTTTTAAAGACCTAGTTGACTTCAGTGCTTGGCAGTTCATGGAAAACTAACTTAATGTTAACTTATTAATCAGGGTTCTGTCTGCTAAAACTTATGTGACTTTCTTAATTAACACTTCTTTTGAAACACTTTTCTTCTTTCTCTTTCAGTCTTGGTCTTTGTAATGGGAAAAGAAGGGGTCCATGGAGGCGGATTGAATAAGAAGGCATACTCAATGGCAAAATACTTGAGAGACTCTGGGTTCTAGCTGCTAGGCAGACTGTTAAGTATTAGGGGAAAATTGCTCTTAAACTTTCCTAGCTGTAAGCTTGAGTCTTAATTCTGGAAATTTTATTAGCAATGCAGGGTGATGGGGTATGAACCTGTGTCTCCTTTGTATCCCTCTGTTGGTGGGGAAAGGTGTCTTTCTTTCTGCCCTCCCCCCCTTAAATAATTCTGTTCACTTTTGTTTTGTTTCCCTGTGTACTCCAGCATTGGTTATAGTCATGGGAAAGGAAGGTGTCCACGGAGGCACACTTAACAAGAAAGCATATGAACTCGCTTTATACCTGAGGAGGTCTGATGTGTAAGCAGCCTCTCCCCATCTACCTAGCAACTGTCTTCATCACCACCCCAATTACGGTCACAGTGCTACCAGAGTATAGATGGTAGCTTATTTTTCTTTACCTATTTTCTAATGTCATGATTCCTGTTTGCCCAATGGATCATTTGTATGTTAACCACTGTATGTAACCAACCCTTATCTGGCAACATAATTGCAGCACAATAATGATTTGCATGATACCTTGAAATTTGGGGGGAGGGGGCATGCCAAGTTGGGCATCACTTTGTCTTAGCAATTAATGGGATATTGATAACTAAAATAAGTTAATATTAAGCAAGGTGCCGGTTGTACAATCTCTAATTTGATCAATGTCTTTTCAGCACTTTGAGCATTTACTTAGCTCATTTAGTCTTCCTTTTGTAGCGCATGGTTGGGAGGAAAAAGTGCATGCATCTTTCCTTCATTCCTCTTTTCCCACCCTCCCTTTGCACATAGGTATTTGGTTTGCTTCCATCTTTTACGCAGTGCCTGGTTTATTTAACCAAGTAATAATCCCTTTTGTTGATGAGCTATTGAGAGCTGCAGTAGTTTGCTTTCAGTATTGTTATGTTGCACTTGAGACAGACCTTCTGTCTATAGGCTGTCAGGAGTGCAACTGCAAAACGAGAGCAAAAGGCACTTCCTCCCATGACCTTAAGTAACCATACAGATCGAATCCCCAGGGACATTCCACCATTGCAATAGCTCATATTTGTGTTCCTCTCTTTTTCTTTGCACACCAGCTCTACTCTTTAGTAAAATTGTAAAAGGCTGCCATTATGGACATTAGGTATCCCAACATAACCATCTGGAGTGTGTCCAGTTTGTTCTTCATAGGACCAATTTTTATTTGCAGCTTGAGTTTTTATATGAAGTTGCATTATTGTGGACTTGGCTGTCTTGTGATGAATTTTTTTCATACGTGTTCTGTGCCATACTATTGTTAAAATGAACTGTTGCTATTGTGAGATGGATTTTAACTGACCTATTAAAGGTTTCTTTCGAATGGCACTACTTTAGGGACATTCTAGTATTTGCTTCTATTGTTTGGGCCTTGTGGATAATGTACAGATTTAAAAACAAATCTTGTTGCTGATTTGTCCATTTCTTTCCCTGCACTTTGTTACATCTGGGATACAGTCTAACTCATCTGATTTAATATGCATTTAAAAAAATGCCATAACTATTAAACACCTTGTTTACAGACAGATGAAATAAATTTATTCCAACCAAATACTCTAGACTCCTGTGTTTATGTAAATTGTTGTCTTGCTGTTAAAGTTGATTTTTGAAACATTGGAATATACAGAATAGGCCAAACTCTGTTCCAAGCATAAAATCTTAAAATTGAGCTCATGGCCTGTTCCATATCCTGTAGTATTTATTATAAATGAGTGCATGAATTTTTTAATGGGCTTTTATCTATTTTTTAAAAAAGGCTTTAAAAAGTCATTTTGGGCTACCTTTCGGCTTGTGAGAGGAAAACTGACTTATCCACTAGAAATTAAGTATTTTCTCTTATTGGTCTTTAGCTGTGAAATCTAGGGAGCAGTAAGGAGCCCAATACCAAGAAGGGTTTCTGCATCGTGGATTCTTCTGTGTTGAACTGTCCTGTGACTTCTTTAGATTTGGAAGCTGTATTGGCATGCTGAAGTCAACCAGCCTGGATTCTCACATAGAAGATGTTTCTTAGGCAGCATGTAAGAAAATTGAGATGTTCCTGCAGTTAGTTTCTGGCACTTAAGTGACTTAATTAGCTTTGACTGCATAAGAGTCAAGTTTAATTCCAGAGGTTATAAGGTCTCTGGGATGTATTCAAGTTTAGTGAATGTTAGTTTAATATTCTTTATGAACTGTGAGACAGAAGCTTGTGGCAAAAGTGCTCAAAAGTTGGTGGGTCTAAGCAAAACTGGAGAACTGGTTGTAATGCAGATTCTGGGCTCTGGATTTTCGCCCTGGAGATGGGATTCCATAAGCTCCAGAAGTCCCTTTAGAAGTAATTGGTAGGAAAAAAAAAAAAAAGTAGTAATTGGTAGGTCACTCTGATTCACTTGTAAGTGGTCTTATATGCTACCATTTGAGAAACTGGGTTAAGGAATGGGAATCTCCCCCTTATTAAAACATACTGTGCATAACTAAAAATTTGACAGTATTGTCAGGCATTAGTTCTGAATTTGTACATACAAGGATGTAAAAGTATGGAAGATAAGGAATTTGGGACTACTTTGGTAGTTGGACATAACCTTTGAAATTGAAAAAAATTTCAACTACTTGACCTATTAAGAACCCAGTTACAAACAAAAGGTTGGTAAAATGAAAATGTGTTTGGGTTGTGATTTGAGATTTTACTGTAATATACATTCACACTTTAGCTGTAAAGAGCTGGTAAGGTAACTTACTAGAAAGCAGTGATCAAACTTGTGAAGCCCTTAAGGAACCTATAAAGTAATGAGTGTTTTTTTGGGGGGGGGTATGGGTAGGGGAGTAGAAGATGGTAGAGGGAACTATAACACTAGTGTTTAACAAAATAATGAAACTAGCCATTGGACCCTTCGCCACAAAAAACACTCAGGAAAATAGATGTAACTGTTTTATACTCAGTTCTAGAAATTTAACCTAAGGAGAGGAGGCTGAATACATTGTATACCAGAATGTCATCACACCACATTACTTAAAATACCTAAACTTGGAAAGCTACAAGATTTAACTTTGAGGGCTATGGGTTGAATAAATTATTTTATGTCCAGAGAATAAAAGTAGTCCTTGAATAACACAAGAAAATGCTCACCAGTGAATGTTAAATAATACATGTTGCATACAGTATAAATGCAGAGTATATAATCTATACATATATTTTACATAGGTATTTCTGAAGGCAAAATATCAAGATAAATTCATCTCGGGGGTAAATTCCATGTGACTACCAGAAAAGTTTTAAATTAGGAAAGTATTTTTTACTGGAAATTAGATTTTAATTTTATTTAATGTCCTATTTAAAAAGCTATATAGTTAAACCATGAAATTATAAAAGATTTCAACTGACTAGTAATCCTAGACAGTGTTGTTGACACTACATACATACACACACACCCACACACACACATATATGTTGGGTTGTTTTTCTTTACACAACTAAAAGTAACAGTTTGAAGGTGGGGTTGGGGCAGTTTTGCCTCAGAAAAACTCCTAATACTCCTAATACTTAAATTTAAAGGAACCTATGTCCTCAATCTGATTTATAGGTGTTTATATGTTTTATATGTTTATAACATTTAATACATGTTATAGTGATTTTAAATTTGGCCCTTTTAAAAAAATCTGGTTTTAGGTATGTATGTTTATTTACCTTAACAATTATAAAAGCTATTACCTATGTGCTTATGTGGCAGGTACTAAGTGTCCTGTCTTCATATACCCTACCTTAGGTTAAATGAAATTGTGCAGATGACCTTCCAGGTTTGCAAAGGTTAGGGGCTGTGCAGGTACATCCAATTACAGAGTCTGCTTCCCCACCATAGTAAACTAATGATCTGTTTCTCAGGCCTGTGTGTGATTTTTAAAAGGAGGTTGGGGGAGGGGACAACTTGTATCAGGCAGTGGATACTCAATTCAACCTTTTATTTTCCCTAAGTGGAATTTTTTTTTTTTTTTTGATGGATTATAAGATTTTTTTTCAGGAAGTAAAATTTTCCCTAATAGTGTTATATTTGTTCTAAAATTTTCTTTTTACAACAGAAGACTCTATACATCATGTACTTAACTATTCTCTAATGCGCTTTTATTGACTAAAAACTCCCTTGTCAATATTTAGATACTTTGTTCTTTCAAGGCTGTATAAAGGTCTACTGTAAAGATGTACCATAATTACAGCAGGATACCACAATGTACATTATTGTTGGGATTTTGGCTGCAGTTTCAACTTGAGGGAGATTACCTGATTGGTTGTGAGCAGTTACCTTGTATAAAATTCTAATAAGGTTGTGGTTTTATCTGACCTACATTACCTTAATTATACCTTGATAGCACTGTGCGTATAAAATGAGGATAATCTGGATAATAGTACAGTAGAACAAATATTTTGCCAGTTCTTAAAGTGGGAAACGTGTTTATTAACATTCGAACTCCATACAAGGCCATATAAAAATTCTTAGCATTTTGATTATACATAAGTCTATATTTTCTACATAGTTACAATGATGTATAATTTAGCTTTTCATAATACAGTTTAAATACATTAGTTCTGTTAAACATAAGCAATATTCAAATCCAACACTTGAACAATTTCCTCTGTGTACATAGTTCAGCAGGGCTAATTAGCATAAGATGCTCTTCATTAAGAGGTATATGATCTGAGTATTAACAGTTGCTGAAGTTTGGTATTTTTATATAGCATTTTCTTTTTGCTTTGATCATAACACAAAACCCTTAAAGATACTGAAATTCAGTAAGTAAAGTCCAGAGACATGTACTTTAACTGATGAATCAAATTCATATATAACACTATAGTATTTAAAACTTTGATGGGGGAAAAAAGAAAACCTATGAAATCTGCACTAGTACAGACCATTCCTATCAGGATACAACTACTTGGGGATAGAAAGGAAAAAAAGAGCTTTGAGTTTCTTTGTGGTGCTGATAGAAGGAAAATTGCTAAATTGTCACCTCTCAGTGATGGCAATTTAGGGAAATATCAGAACAAATATATTCCAACTCAACAACTCTAGGTAAACTTTATGCAAATGGGAGTTGGCTTAGCTCATGCTAGGTGGCCACAGCACTCACCTTGTGTGTGAAACACGAAACATTTGCATACTGGCATCTAGGTCTTAATTGCAAGCTATACTGAGGAATTTTAAAAAAATATTTTGGCTATATTTCATTCCAAAGGAAGAGTTCATTTGATGCTTGAGTTACAGCACCGGCCTGACTAGTTACCAGTGAAATGAAGTACACTCCTGCAGATAAATGCCAGATCCAAAAAACCTGTTTCAGTAATCTGATTAAACTGTAGAATACTAAAAAATAAGTTCTCTCTACAGGAATCTCTGAAGGGAGCAAAAAAAAAAAAAAAAAAAAAAATCAAATTGTATGCCTAAATAAACATTTATTAGGAAATAACCCAATCATCCTCTGAAGGTCAAACAGTATTTGCTATGTTGTAATCCTGTTCACCATTAGGCTGCAGTTGGACTACAACACTATGTGCATTAATTTCGTTTTCTGCATCACTACTGTCGGTTTCTTCATTGTCATCTTCTTCATAGTCTGAAGATTCTGTCATGTTCTGATGGGAGCGGGATTCCGACAAAGCCCCAAATGACTGGGTGCTGACAGAAGCCGAAGGTCTAAGTAAAGGGGTGTGTTCTGACACTTCATTTTCTTCTTGACTACTGTCTGTGTCAGAATCTGAATCACCTTGAGAAGGAACAACTTTTTGCTTGCAGACGGGACAGGTTTTTTTGGTTTTAGTTAGCCAGGGATCTACACACTTGCAGTGGTAAGCTGTTGAAGCAAAATACACATCTTTTAGATAATATACTGTGGTTGAGAACATTACATTTTTAATTTCTTGCCATGTTTATTCATGTTTTTCTAATCTATATCATGTAGGGACAAGTTTGTTAATTTTTATAAATATACCTCCATCCTTTAATGATACCACTACTTAACTACAAGACCTGGCTCACAGTAGGCTAATAACTGTTTTGTCTCCTTTAATATTGAGCTTATATATAAATTATACATAAATTCAGAGCAGAATGTAATTATTCATACCATGGGAACAAGGAAGGATTCTGAGCTTGTCTCCATCTTCATATTCATCCAAACAAATGGCACATACATCATACTCATCTCCTGTGACAGACAGTAGTAAATAAAATTAATTAAAAGATGTACAGAAGAATTCTTATCTTTCCAGCTCTTTAAGTTAGGTCTTCCTCAGTCGACTATTTTAAATGTTTTTTGATTGATCTATCTGTAAATGATACCTTTTTCTTGTTTTCTGTCAGATCAGGGAGCTGCTTTAAGTTCAGGAACCTGAAGGTTTAATTTAAATAATTAACCTTTTACCTAAAATAAATTAAAAGAGGATGTCAAATTTAAGTTTACAAAACATTTTTATTAAACATAACTGCAGTAGTGTTTTATATGACAGTTCAAATGATAATTCTGAAATATTTTATACTGAAGACAGAATTTCACTGTTTAGATTTCCTAAAGTCTCAGTAATTTTTAAAGTAAAAATGGATACATTAGAACATACTCGTGTTTTTTTTGTTATTGGAGAAACATTTAGAATGAAACCTACTAGGCTTCAAATCTCCATTCCAATATTTACTAGCTCTGTGGTGCTTTAGCAAGTTACTTAGCCTTTGCCATCCAGTTCTTGTATCTGTAAGAAGATTCTCTCTACCTCACAGGTTTGTGAGTGAACAAAGGGACAGGCACAGAGATGGTCGCTAAATGCTGTTTATTAATATCGCCTTTTTGATTTACTGTTGAACTTTCCACCTTTGTAAGTCATGAAGGTTTATTAATTCGTAGCTCTTTTTGGAATTCAAGTGTAGTTAATTTTAAAGGAACAGTCTTACAGCAGCTTTTTAAGTTGAGGCAATAGTGGCAGTGACCACTGTGACTATTTTCAATTCAGTGTTTTCCATTAAATGTATAGATTAGGTAAAAACTTAATCTCAGGGAACAAAGGACAATTCATTGCCTATCCCACACACAGGATAACAACCTTGGAAGGCAGGTCAAAAATAAAGCCACTGTCTGGACAGTCTTAGTGAACATAACCCATAAAGGAGGGAATGATCTATCCAAACAACCCCTTAAACATCCTTTAGTCATTTAAAATAGCACATTCAGGAGGAGTCATAAAAAGAAATTTTGTTCAGTGTTTTGAATTTGGTTATTACGGTACTGAGTATCAGATCAGATACTATTACAGTATCAGTATCAGAATTCTATAACATACAAGCTGCAATGTTAGAACTTTGTGTGTGGAATTTGGTGAGACTAATCATATGCATCTAAAACTATTCAAGACTGCATTATATCTGTAATTATTTGTAATTATACAGTTGATCCATTTACATAGCCTTTGAGGTCAGTTTAATAAGCAAAGTTCAGTCATCACTGATTTCTCCTATAAATCAAACTTAAGTTTTAGGACTTGTGAAAATGCCCATTAAAGACATACAGCTACCAACGGAGGAGGTAATCTGTTGGATAAAGGCCCCAGTTGTCCTCAAAGGGACCGCTCTGTGGCACATGGTTCCTCAGAGAGGCGCTGGGGAATAGAGACCCAGCTGTCCACAGTAACCAGCTCAGTAAGATCCACTTCATTTTTCATTCCCCGTCTCACTCTCCCCACTTCCTCACCCTTGCTTCCTGAGATTATTTCCCAAAGAAATCACCTGCATCTCTGTCCTTGGTTTTGTTCTCGGAAATTCAAACGAAGACAAGTTTTAGGCATTTGCTTTTTAGTAATTTTATACTGCTTTCCTGTTGGAATTCATTAGATATTTAGCAAAGAATAATATGATATTCTACTTGTATTTTACTACCATTTGTGAGTCCTTAGATACATCATTTTTAAAAATAAAGACAAGGGCAAAACATGCATAACACTGCATAAAATCTAAAGGAAATTCAGCTACTGAGAAAAGTATCACTGGAAACAGCTATTATAGAAGCTAAACTGCAGAGTTTATAAGGCTTTCATTGTATCTGGAAAAATTATTTGTGCCAAACCTATTGATTTTGTATAACTGCACTGACATGTATTTGACCATCTCACTGACATTATAAAATAAGGAGTAACATCCTTCAGCTATTTTTAGCCAATACCTCTTATGACTTTAAAAATGTAATTTAATTCAGTGTGTTCTATAGATGGCACCAGTGATTTAGAATTTAAAGTGAACTATCTCGGGGCACCTGGGTGGCTCAGTTGGTTGGGCATCTGCCTTCGGCTCAGGTCATGGTCCCAGAGACCTGGGATTGAGCCCCGCATGGGCTCCCTGCTCGGCAGGAAGCCTGCTTCTCCCTCTCTCACTCCCCCTGCTTGTGTTCCCTCTCTTGTTGTGTTCCTCTCTCTGTCAAATAAATAAGTTAAAAAAAAAAAAGTGAACTATCTCATAATTTATTTTCTTATAAAATGCTACATTTTTCAGGGAAAAAAAAAAAACGATATATAATTAATATAACTGGACAGGAACCGACTAGTCCAGAGCTGTGCCCCATGCCTCTAAGCATCATTTTATTAAGGTAGGAAGGTTATATCCTGCATTCTCTAGGTGGGCCCAATGTAATCATAAGAGTCCTTAAAAGTACAAGAGGGAGGCAGAAAAGTTCATAGTCTGAGGGGGAGGTGACTGTATCTCCCTGACCAGTCATCCAGTGTTATTGGCTTTGATGATGGAGGGGGAGCTAAGTCACTATGGTGTTCCAGAAGCTGGAAAAGGCAAGGAAATTGATTCTCCCTAGAGCCTCCAGAAAAGAACAAAGCCCTATTGACATCTTGATTTTAGCCCAATGAGACCTGTGGCGGACTTCTAACCTACAGAACTGTAAGATAAGTGTGGTGTTCCAAGCCACTAAGTTTGTAGAAATTTGTTACCACAGCAAGAGGAAATTAATACAGGTAGTATTGGAGTTAGTCCTAAATGTATGGACTTGATGCTTCAGAGTCCCTGATCTTTCTTTTCTTTATAAGATGATGGGTCAAGATTCTAAGGTAAAGTTTGTGATTGTGGCCTAGACTAAATTTAGTGCTCTGTAAAGAATTAATGCCCCTGGCCTTGAACTTGTGATGAAACAGTAAAGCATGTGTTAGAATGTCGGGGGTTTTCACTCTGATCATTTTATTTATTAGCTATGTAACCTAGTGTAAGGCACATCTCCATGTTTCAGTGTTTTCAAAGGGAAAACAAAAATATTAATGTATCTGTGTCTTAGGATTGTGGATTAAGAGAAATAACACAAGAAGAATACACAGTTTTTGGTGCAAACTGCCACCTGATAAAACTGGCTGGAAAGGAATACTGACTTACAACATGGTAGGTACACAGGAGGCTAGGGGAGGAGGCTGCACTCCAATATCCCCACATGCTGCTGTCACATCAGATGAACTGTATGCTTACAAAGAGTCAGTGGTAATGGTCATCGAATCTGTTTATATTACATAGGCTAATTATGTAATTTAATTAAATATTTAGCAGTCCTTGACCTGTGAGTATAAAAGACTGGTTTTATTTGACAGCTAGGTTGTATGAAGAAAGAACACTTAATAAAAGCTAGTTGCTCCCCCAACCCCTCTCTGGCCAAAATAAGATTAAATGAAGTATAGTGAGAAATCTAAAATACTGGACAAATCTGTGTATCAATAAAAAGCAAGAATGAAAGCAGAACCCAATTTTTGTCTCATTTAAAAATGCCTAAAACTAAAAAAAAAAAAATGGTGGGAAATGCATCATGTACCATGACAACTTGGAAATCCAGTCAGTGGATTCATACTTAGGACCATGGCCCAACATCATACAACTACTGAGCGCTGAAAGGTAAATTTATCTTTATGATATACAACTTCAGCAGATTTTTAAAATAATCAATTTGTGCATTGGTTCTGGTAGCATAAAAAGGTTTATAAGTGATAATAAACATGTTTTGTTACTGTCAGCACCACGCTAGAAAGTTTTGCCTAATATAAACCAGTGTTCTTCACTGGGGAGGATTTTGCCCCCCAGGGACATTTGGTGATACCTGGAGACATTTTGGTATTCACATGTTGTTGGCATCTAGTAGGCCAGGGATGCTGCTAACCATCCTCCAGTGCTCTGGACAGCCCCTCGAAGAGTTATCCTATCTAAAATGCCAACGGTGCAAAAGTAGAGAAACCCTGATATAAAACCTCTCCCGGCTTTGTCAAGCAACTTTGGATAGGTGGTAAGTTACGGGAGGGGTGAGATTCAGGTCTGTTAATTTGAAACGGCACAGAAATGCTTCTGTCTAGAATACTTCTGGAATGTTCACTTGAATAATATTTTAGAAAAGTTTCATGAACTCACTTTAAAGTTCCATCAATCTGAGAATATCGTATGAGTGGGCAGAACTTTGATTTTTCCACTGTAAACCTGTTCTTCCTTAGTTTCTCTCCTAAACCCTGGGTACAGCGAAGGCACAGAATAGGAATCACAAAGACGTAAGGCCGTCATTGCAGTGGCACGAGTAGCTGATCAGGCCCGGGCATGCCTTTAATGCTGCTTTCTCTTAGGGCCTACATTAAGTCTGTCACCAAGTCCTGTAAATTTTGTCTGTAAAACATATCCAGAATCTGTCCCCTTCTCATTTCTTCAATTACTCTGGTCTGAGAGCCTGGATTACTATAAGAGCCTTCAGTCTACATTCTGTTCTTGCCTCTTGTGATGGTTTTTTCCTCCCATAATGGCCAGGGTGATTTTTTTTTTTTTTTTAATGCACCGTATCAATCTCATTTAGATGGTTCCCTACCTCACTTAGAATAATCCGAGCGTACCATGACCTCTAAAGCTACATTATCTGATCCTCATCTTCCTCCCATTGCCTCTCACAATGGCCTTTCAGTCATGAACAAGCTAACGCAGAACTTAAGTGGAGACCTGCATTTAGCCATGTTATAACAAAAGCATTTGGACGTAACAAGGTATATATAGAAACAGGAATCATCATTTCCAGAGATGACTAAAAAAAATTAACTAATTTGAGAAAATCTAGCCCTAGCACATAAAAACTGATGCAGAACTTAATTGTTCAATTTAATAAGATAATCTAGGGCTTAAAGTCAACTAAAATAGGTTTCCTCAAAGTAAAACACAAGTTTCATGAGAGATAACAACAAACATTTTTAAAGAATTTTTCCAGGGAAGATGTTAGCATGGGATTCATGAACTTCAAGGCAAAACTTACTGTTCTTATAGAGAAAATACCTTGCCACTTATTCCCTACTTCACCAGTGAAGAAAACGATGACTGCTCTTTCTAGCAAATAAACTAATTTTATCTTCTCCTCTCTTCCATACCGTTCCCAAGAATTCTGAACAAAAAACAGGGATAGAATATTTTTAAAACCAGATTTGCTTGAGAATTCTTTGATTATTTTTAACTCCTGAACAAAGGAACTAATACTTACTTTTAAGGTTACATTAAAGGTAGTTCAATATAGTCATGAAAATTAGGCAGGTCTCAGTTGCTTGATTAAAGAAATAAATGATAAAAAGTATTGCTCTACTTTTACATCTGCTTTATTTTTTATTTTTTAAAAAGATTTTATTTATTTATTTGACAGAGAGAAACACAGTGAGAGAGGGAACACAAGCAGGGGGAGTGGGAGAGGGAGAAGCAGGCTTCCTGCCAAGCAGGGAGCCCGATGTAGGGCTTGATCCCCGGTCTCCAGGATCATGACCTGAGCCGAAGGCAGTCAGTCGCTCAATCAACTGAGCCACCCAGGTGCCCCACATCTTCTGCTTTAAATGTGCTATTGCTTTCTTCCAATCTCTGAAATCATCGGCTTTTTAGACCTATCTTGGAAAATCTCAGTGATTAAGCTATAAAATAAAAGTGCCTGGTAACTTCAAGTTTCAAATATGAAACCCATTTTTTCCCCCTCATTTATAACTCTGGGATCTGGCTCCTTCACATACTGCAGGGGAGACAGCTCCCACAGAGATTGCCTTAAATGCTTAGTAAAAAGAATGTTAAGTGAAAACAGAAGGCTTTTTTATCTGCTAAGAAACATGGTATGTACTAACCAGTCTTTATGATTACAGACTTGGAGAAATACATTAACTGAATGACTCAGGAAACTTCAATTGAAGAGCTATTTTTGAGGGCAGTAATGAGTAATGAAGAGCTCTATAAGGAAGTTGGCTGCTTCAGAAGCAAGAAAGCTAAAAACGCTATTATTTTATATGTGCTAAAAATTCCTAAGTCAGTATTTAAATCACTTAAGTATAAATCAGCACAAACACCTCTGAAAGCGGTCCCAAGTGAAGATCAATAGGAAGATTTAAGATGATCTTGTACCTAGAGCACTGTAAACCAGGTGTGCTGACTGACCTGTTCTCTGCTTGTGCCAGGGCCTCAACATGCTGATTTCTGTGGGTCTAACTACAGACTAGGTCTATGGAAAACTTTCAAACACCAAATTTGTTTTGTTTGTTGGCAGGTGTTTACACAATACTGTAACTTCCCCTAAATAAATATTTCTACTGCATTCTAAAGCCCATGAGAGTTCTCTTAAGACTCATGGTTTGGTGCTGTGACTCACTGGAGTCGTGAGTACCCACAAAAGTGTTCATGTTTTCAGGCACCTGAGTGGCTCAGTGGGTTAAAGCCTCTGCCTTCGGCTCAGGTCATGATCTCAGGGTCCTGGGATCTGGGATCAAGGCCCGCATCTGAGCAGAAAGCCTGCTTCCTCCTCTTTCTCTACCTGCCTCTCTGCCTAGTTGTGATCTCTCTCTCTCTGTCAAATAAATAAATACAATCTTAAAAAAAAAAAAAGGAGGAAGCAGTGTTCATGTTTTCAATCATCTAATAGTGTTTACAACCATGAGAAAATTGTAACAATTAAATTGGGATTTTTTTTTCCTAACGTGCATAAACTTTGTCAAAACCATTAGCACACACTAGAATATGCATAACAAATAGGCCTCTCTTTTTTTCTTTAGATGCCAAGTCTCATGATAAGCAAAACATTTTAAAGTTAAAATACAACTAGTTCAAACTTAGGGCTATTGGAAAGAAACTTCACATGTAATATTTACAAAGTTACATATATTTTTTTTAAAAAAAGATTTTATTTGACAGAAACACAGCCAGAGAGGGAACACAAGCAGAGGGAGTGAGACAGGGAGAAGCAGGCTTCCCGCTGAGCAGGGAGCCTGATGTGGGGCTCCATCCTGGGTCTCCGGGATCATGACCTGAGCCGAAGGCAGTCGCTTAACCAATTGAGCCACCCAGGCACCACCCAAAGTTACATATTTTTAAGCTGCTTCCTGATTTTGGCAAGCTTGTCTTTTTTTTATCTATAAAAGAAATGTTGAATGACTGCACTAATTTTTATGTGAGGTTTTTAAAATTTCTGTAATAATAATTGCTGCCATTTGTTGAGGTGTTGCAACAAATGTGCATATTTGCACAAGGTCACACAGAGAATAAATGGGGATCCAGAATTCCAGCCTAAGTCTGTCTGACTCCAGAATCCATCCACGGTCTTAACCATTAGGCCTGTATTGTCTTCTAGCACATCTACTTCGAATTTAATGTATTTAAATATTTGTAAGCTGCCACTTCCTAGAAATTAAAATGTTTCCAGTTCATAAACCAAAGCACTTTTTCCCTTCAGATGGCCACATATGGAGAAGGAACAAAGATGGTTTATTTCTCTCTCCCATGGTTTCATATTTTTACAAGCCTTTCTCGGATGCTAAAAAATAGCAGCTACATTCTAGAAGTTTAATTAAAGGTCAGATATTCCGGCGCGCGCGCAGCCACCCGGGCCTCTGCCCCGGCGGGCCCCGGCCCCCGGCCCCTGGCCCCGGCACACGCTCAGCTGCCCGGGCCTCCGCCCCGGCGGGCCCCAGCCCCGGCCCCGGCCCCGGCCCCGGTGCTCGCGCAGCCACCCGGACCTCCGCCCCGGCGCGCCCCGGCCCCCGGCTCCGGCGCGCGCGCAGCCGCCCGGACCTCCGCCCCGGCGGGCCCCGGCCCTGGCCCCGGCGCGCGCCCAGCCGCCCAGGCCTGCCTCCGCCTGAGCCGCCACAGCTGCCGGAAAAGCAGCGGGAGTGGATTCTATCCTGCCCTTCTCTCCTGTTTCTCTCCACACCGTGGGCCGCGTGTAGACCCCCCCAGGGGAAGACGTTTTTTTACAGACTTTTGTGGGACCAGAGAGGCCCCAGGTCCCTGGGGGC